>OMKZ01024132.1:19007-38650 GCA_900302535.1 Neoniphon sammara
AACACACACACACACACACACACACACACACACACACACATACACACATACACACACACACACCCACGTGCATACACATATACGCATATACACATTTGCTCCTGCCTGCATGGCTTCACCAAATTACAAAGTTGAATGATTTGACTGCCAGCCAACATGCTTCTGGGCCCCATGATGCTTTCACTTGCTGCCTTTCTATACAGCCAGCATTGTGTGTTTAAGTGTGCGTGTGTCTGGAAGAGAGAGAAAGAGATAGAGAGAGAGAAAACACATGTAAAGTATGTCAGTGTCACAATCTGTGTGTGTGTCCACCTCCTCACCGCAGCCTACCCGTTGCCCCCTGGCCACTGACATCAGTGTCAAGGTGTCCGATAGTGACAGGATCATTAGAATTGAACTGTGCCGCTCAATGCGGTTAAATCTTGGTCAGAAGGTCACCAGGTCAACTGAAGTCCATTTTGACAGTTCAACATTGATTTTCACTGATTAATGCCAAGCTATTGGAAAGTTGGAGTGATTACAAGCCTATAATGACTTAGACATGAATCATGCACAGCAAGTCTGCCAAATACAGACAGACAGACAAAATACAGAGGTGAAGTCTGACAGTATTTAGAAGGCTGTTAAGTTTTTGTAGAATTTACTTATATTATTTAGGGCTGTGCTATATATAGTTATTATATCAATATTGTGATGTGACACTGGATACTGCCTGGGATTTTGGATATTGTAGTATAGTGTTATGGCATAAGTGTTTTCCTTATTAGACTGTTCTAGCTGTTATGTTATTTCATATCCACATTACTAATGATTGCTTAAAAAATCTCTTATGAAAATCGATATTGAAGTATTTGGTCAACGATATTGTGATATCAGATTTTGTCTATAATAAAGGCAGAGTGCAGAGAACTTTTCATTCCTTTTAGGCAATGTTTTTTGACTTACTGACAAATGTACAGAGCTTGTCTAGTTGTGTTTGTATACATATTCATTATTTCAGTCTCTGTGAACATGGTGTAGGAGGGCCCACATGAAGTTTGTGCCTCGGGCCCACATGGTCCTATGATCTGGCCCTGGGGATAAAATGTACAGTAGTACATCTCATGGGTATTCATTCAACACAGTGGTGCAGGCAAGTAGGTGAAAACTATTAAACGAAAAACAATGAAGGAGAATATTAGTCTCACTTGGTATATTGAGAGCACATCTCTGTGGAGTGAGAGCTCTGTGCAGTAATTGACAATTATGTCAGCTGCCCGTGCTCTCACAGGAATACTGAAAAAAAGAAGCATTAATACCACTGCACTAACCATAAACAAACAGCACACCACCAAGCTTAGGCATTCAGTTTCCTTGGGTGGATATAAAATAGTACTATAAAAAATAAAAAAATAAATAAATAAATAAACTCTTCATATGTATTGCTTGTTTTTATACACTAGTGCAGTGCCCGCTCCTAATGTGCCTGTCAGAAAGCACATGTATTATTTTCTCTTCTCTTGTTTCTTTTATTCTGGCAGGCTTGACACTGGTACAAATTAGATTGCAGAATCTAAACGAACAAGTGCAGTGCCTGTTCAAAATATGCCTGTCAGAAGGGGCTGATTGCTTGGCCTGCGGTCTTGCTGCTTGCAGCTTTCTGAGAGAAGGGTCTGGCTGCAGGTATGGAGCCACAGTGAGAGGACCTTTGTTTTTCCTGTGATGAACATGGTTAAAGTTTACCATGCCCATTCCACACCCCAGCTCTAACCATAACCCTAACCTTAACCTCATATAGCCACATATAGTGTTTAATGTGGGAAAAAAGGGTCCTCTATCTGTGGGTGCCTCTCGCTGTGGCTCCAAGCCTGCAGCTAGACACTATTGGTCAATCTTGTTTGTTACTGCTGGAGCTCCCTACTACACTCAGATAACGTTAGTCTGTGGGTAATGGCGTAGAAGTTCACGTGTACCTCAAGTTTGTCTTGCACAGGTAAATCACAAAACGCTTGCAATTGCTGCCTTTTTTGAAGATGCACTACAAAACTCGCATGTGCGCACTTTAAAACTCTAAGCGTGTGTGTGCTGAAGACTGTTCGGGTGTTGCACTGCCCTCGCAGTAACAATAACTAACAATTAGAAAATCGATTTTTGCAGCGTTCTCAAGAACGCCTCATCCAAAAACTTCACAGTCCACGCTGCACTTCCTTGATGCCTCACCAAGTATGAAATCGATCGGATGAACGGTTGTCGAGAAAATCAAAGGACCGACAGACAGACAAACAGAGATTCTGCCATTTATAGTTAGATATGAAACTAAAAAGAGCGAGTGTTTGTGAATTAAAAGTCTATCAGGTGCTGTTTTTTTGCCTTAAAGGGCAGCATCAGCTAGGGAAACTGTGTTTTCAGAGGAGACTGTGGGAGTTGGGGAGGGCTGGGACTTTTCTGGGCAGGTAGCTCTCCCTCTGTAACATTTCCATCTAACTGCCACCACTGATCCGTTCCTAATCCAATTCCTGCCTCTAATTACATTCACACACACAGACATACACATGCACACAACATACACACACGCACACACATGCCACTATGCACACAAATCAAAACATGCACACGCTACTATGCACACACAGCTGGAAACGCATTTAGGGAGGTTTTGCAGTAAACCAGGCATAGAAAGCAATAGAGTTCTTGTTGTTGTGGTCAGTGAAGTGATGTTGCTATGGATTACGCAGCAGCAGCACTCTGGTTTGTGAGGGTGGCAGTGTAGCTTATTGACAATCAATCCTCATACATATTGACATGTCTGTTTCTATTGGTCTGTTTCTATAAATCCTTGACACAAATGGATTTTATCAAAGGTTTTCATTAAAAAAAACAAAACAAATGAATCTGAACAAGCACTGATGCTTGAGGCAAGAAGTCATGGCTCATCGATGTTAAGGGTAAAGGTGCAGTTAAGATCATCAATATACATGACACAAATAGGTAAGCCAGTTTGTGATGTTTTTTTAATGGAGTCACCGTTGGCGATGTAAATGTCAAATCTATGTGACAAATTAGTGGAAATCTCATTACCATGCTACATGTGTGAACTCATTTAAAAGCTCAAGAGGTTTATAAGCCTTTTTGACCAAGGCTGGTTCTATTTTGGCATTGACTAAGTCCTTTTTTCCATTAGACTATATACCCCGTTCTACAGAAAATGTTCTTTTGCTCTGCCTTCCCATAGTAGAATAAAAGTCGCCAGTATCCAAGAGAACAAAATACAACCCAGAACACAGACATAAACACACCTTTTGACTCCTACAGCTATCAAAATATGACAGCTCATTTTGTTTTCCCATACTGCACCAGGCTGTCATCTATTTTCAATAATTTGTTTGCTTCTGTTCGACCAAAATATTCTTAAACCAGACAGACTTATCTTTGCACACTTGGGGGAAGTGTATGAGAGACAGAGGGAGAAGAAGAGAGTATGTCTGAATTGAAATGACAGGCTTGCTGATTTCAAAATGAGAGACACACTTTTTACAAGTTTGATTGCTGGCTGGACGCAACAGTGCCTCGCATTTACTGCTCTCTCTCGCTCTCTCTATCTCGCTTTCTCTCTCACACGTGCACACATATGCACAGAGAGACAGGCACACACAGCCAAGAGTCTTTTCCTAACCAACTAATTGGCATCGTTCCCCCACCAACTACTTACTTGTCTCCCCCATTTCGTATTCGCTGTCTCTTAGCAGTTCAAAGATATCCACCTCCAGCTTGCCAGTGGTGGAGCGGTTACTGTTTCTGTTGATGCTGTCTTTGGCCAGCGTAATGGCCAAACGCTCTCCTCTGCTGCACTCCATAGGGTCATCAAGGATGGCGGCTGGGAGATAGGGAAGAGAGAGGTGGGGGGAGTAGAGATGAAGAAAAAGAGAGGAAAAAAAAATCATTATCCACACTGATAACTGCTGTATTCTCCGGAGGCTGAGAGTGAGGATGGCCCATATGGTTATCGTTTACTCAGAGAGCCTGGACACAAAGCAGAGCCATTTATGGTCATGTATGTAAATTACTTTACTCTCCCAAAGTGTATGGATATGTGATGTTTGAGCACACTCTTCATTAATCTAGTGTGTCTATAGTGCTACAACATTGGTATCATAAAAAAATCCATAGACCTCGGGCCCAGCTTTCACTCTACCTCTCTTCGGTAGGTGACAGCAAAGGTGACTTCTTACATCCTTACATGATCTGTGTTAAAAGCTGTGTCTATGCCTAAGGTATTGCTATTCACATAAAACTGCATTATAAAATGAAACAAAACCATTACACAGATTTGTTGTCTTATAATCTTCCTGCAGCAAGAATCTCAGTCTGTTGCAAAATTAAATCAATGAGCCACAGGAGGATGAGAGAGTGATGAAACAACGTGTTATAATAAGTGATGATTTATATCCGCTCTGTGTGCATTAAGGTATTTGTTGTATAGTTGTACACATGTAATAAATACCTACTCTCAATTAATTTTCATACACTATTAGTATATGTCATTGAGTGCCATCGTGCTTCAGTGAGTTATCTTTCTTTGCTGCATTAGCATATTGTGCTATACGCATACAGAGGCATAGTACAGCGTTTTTCCAGTTTGTTTTGTGCACAGTTAAAGTGATATGGAAGTTTAGTGAAACATTTCCCCGTATACGTTCTTGAGCTCAATTTAAATCTATATACTGCCACTGATATTCTTGCCCAAACCGTAACCAATCTCACTCCTCATGCCTAAACCCATCCAACCCAAACAACGAAGGCAACGAGTACTAGCCAATCAGAGGCAGAGAAGGGCAGGTCATGCCTTTGCCGTTCTAGGAAACACAAATTTGCTTCCTGTAAAACAGAATATCCTTAGCGGTGACTTCATCCTGCGCTAGTGGGCGTGATTAAAAAATTCAACTAATAAAACAAATTTTTGAACAATTTCGTTCCTCCACCTATCCCATCTAATAAAATTGTGTTTCTCTCCCTAACTGATATCCTATTGGTTTACACTTGTGAATGATCCCTCCCTGCAGTATGCTTGTCCTGCCTCAACTTCCAGTGTCAACAGGAAGTACATAAAATCAAGGAAGCAAGAGTGCCATTTCATGGGGTCTTTAATTTTGCTACACACTAGACACGTTATGAGGCACCAAAACATACAATATTTATTTTTGACATGGCAGTGAGAAATTTGCACAACATTCTTAGATGTCTTCATGTCATTAATAACCCAAGTACCCAGAACAAGACTTTTTTTACTCTCTTGATCAAAGTTGATGAAACTATTAAATAGAAGTTGGCAAAGGCTTCCACCATTAAAGGGGAAATAGTGCAGCTATGTCAAGGGAAAAAAAAAACAAAACAAACAAACAAAACATCACATCATCTCATCACCTGCCGCCCAGCACTAATGGTAAGGGAAACATTGTGTGTGCGTGTGTGTGTGTGTGTGTGTGTGTGTGTGAGTAATCAAAATAAAAGATGCTGAGTTTATGTTTTTTTTTTCATTTTATATGCAGAAATATTAATAAACCATTTCACAACAATATTTATACACATTCTCTGCATGACATAATAAAAAGCTACCAAGATAGGAGGTTACATTAATCTAAACATAAATGTGTATCGTGAATTGCAATGACATTCTTCTTTAAAGGATAATTCATTAGAACCCAAGCATAAATCAATTCAGAAGTCAAATAGATCAATCATTATGGTCTCAAGAGGGCAGAGTCAACTATATTTTCAAAAAGGAATCTGTATCTATAACTATATCTATATTTTTGAGTGTAAGCATCTATCTATAAAATTTGCTTTTCAATTTACTGGGGAAACAAACAAACAAACAAACAAAAACAAACAAACAAAAAAATGCTCTTTTTTCATGCAACTTAACCATGAATTCATTATTCCGTTAAGGTGTGATGCCTGAACCCCATAACCCCATACTGTATCAATACTCATTTTAGGCAGCAGAAGTCAATAACACTTCTGAGGCCACTGAAAGGCCTGGCCATTATTGAAATACAATAGCTTTCACATTTCACATGAAACACTCAATAATGTGTCAGCCCTGCTATGTCTGCAGGAGGCACGAACAATCAACATTTTGCTGAACTCTAATGCACTTTGACGGGCCTGCTCTCAGGGCAGAAAGGCACTCATTATAAAAATGTCTGAAACTTAGCTCTTTAATTAAGCTAATTATATGGCGTTAGCACAAATGTTCTGAAGGTAAAAAGATTAACATAACAGTCAAAGCAGAGGAAGGAGATAAAACTACACAGGAAAAGTGTAAAAAATATCAAAAACGTTAACAATTAATGACAATTACATTAAATGGTAAATATACTGTAACTAAACAGAAAAACTGGAGGTTAAGTGTTGTGACTATACTGGTCTAATCATCTCAGAATTAGTAGCAGACAGAGAGGGAATGTATAGAAACTGACCGTTTCCCTGCTGATCACACAGTTGAATAAACAGCAACTAACTGTGGCTTACAAAGATGAGACATATCCACTCATCTGATATCTTCACAGGGCCTTGTCACAGCAAACCAATATCCATAACCAATTAAACCACTTTTCTAAGAGCCAGAGACGAGCAGTGAAGGGCCATCTGAGGGTTGACATATCTCTTTCTGGCTGAAAAAAAATGTCCACCTGTAACTTGAAGCTGACAACAGTTAAATATAATCACTATTACTATTGTTTCTGAGGTTTATTGAATGCTTGAGTCAAAAACACTGAAATTAAAATAAAGTGTTGGGAGACAGGAATAATTTCTATGTGCTAGCAATACACCTGCTAGCAACTTGCAGCTGATGTTTTTACAAAACACTATTATCATAATGCACAAAATAATAAATACACTTCATTATTGTGTCACAACACGGCATGGATTCATTACAATCAAACATTTTTTACAACATAAATGTTGATTGCTGTATTTACACTGTCATGGTTTCAATGTGTGGGTGAAAAAATGTAAATGATTGCTCTGACAATTCATTAACCCAAACAGTCCTTACCACTGTCATTACAGTCCTTATACCTCTGACCAAACATCACAAATGACTCAAGACTTCAATAAAATCCATCTGTCATCGAGGGAGTTTGAGGCTCTATTAGTGGAGTTTGTCTTAACATTCAAACTAAGAGCTCTGTAATGTGTCCACTGCCATATAAACAACATACTGTTTACTTTGACTTATGCCTCCTCATGTTCACTTTCACTCTTAGTCACTTCATCGTTATTTCTGCTCTCATTTTCTGAAGATTTTCCACAATAAGAACCAAGACTGCAATACTCTTCGATCACCTCAAGCCTGCATCAAAACAAATACCAATAAAATTCAGTGAACCGTATTAAGTAACAGAAGTACCTTAATACATACAGCAGGTCTATGCACACAGAGGTCTATGCCTAGTCAATGAAACTATCAAATTAGAAATGTCTTGGTGTAACCTGTCTCGACATTTTGGAGTAGTGAGCACACAACAGCATGTAAACAGGCGAGGCAGAGCAGGCTAACCATGCTGTTTTACCTCTGAGAAAAAGAGAGCTTGGCCTTGACCCAGTTAAACCGATCGATGAGTTGCCCGGAGGTATGCTGACACATATCAGGGTGTATACTGTGGAAGAAAGGCATGCTGGGAAGGAGATATGAAATGAGAATTGTGCTAAGGGAAAAGCACATAGCGCAGGAAAGTGATCTCATGAGGTCTTGCAATGCCGCTCACTGCTATGATCCTTTTGTAGATATGTCAACCTCTCCCCTGTCAGATTTTAAACAAACACTACCCTTAAAGCATGAAATAGCACAATGAAGCCAAATCATCTATACATTATATACAATAAGCTGTGCTAACCCCTAAACACACAACATTTCATCACTGTTACTCACAGTAAGTAAAACATCAAAAGAGGAACCATATAAAATGATGCAATACAGTTTTGTTACCATTGTCACATATGCAGATGCACAATGCAACACAACATAGCTCTCTCTCTCTCTCTCTCTCACACACACACACACACACACACACACACTACCATTATTATTTCTGTCACACTGAGTCCTGCAGCGACAACAAGAAGTGTAGCCCTCCTGGACATGTGATTTTTACACCGTAGTTGCAACACTGCATCAGTTTAAAAACTCAACTTCACATGCAACAATTCCATGCTTTTCCGCTTACCTTAAGCCTCTTGGAGACATACCACCAGGAATTGGGTGGGGTCTCTTAGTGTGCATGCTTGTATGTGAGTGTGTATGGGTTAGACTGAGCCTGAGAGAAGAGCTGGTGCGTGTACGACATACTCTTGAGCAAGGCACCTGCAAGGGAACCTGCTTTCTTTGAAAAATAGCAATACAGCTCTAAAACATTCTAATATACATCAGGCAAAAAGGAAGGAAGCGGCCCTAACATTGGGCTTGCATTGCCCTAGGAATCATGATGTTCCAGATGCAGGCACACAGAAGAGGATGGTGGCTCTGAAAAGTGTCTGTCAAGGGTAAAAACCTCATTATGCATGTGAGAGATCTGTTGGCTTTTCTATTAACTCAATGGCTGCATCTCACTTTCCATCAGACCAAGTGCTAAATGCAGATCAAATGAACTAGCTCACCTACTGTATGAGGTAATTAATGGTAATATGCTCTCCAACTCATGGGCTTTGATTGGGAAAAAGCCATTACCTGATATGGAGAGGAGGGAAAGAGGTCAGAGTGATCACACTGTGCTTTAAAAAAAAAAATACAGATTCTGTGGAGTCATTTACTATGGCTTTCATTTGAATTAGAAATCAAAATCACACACCTTTCTGCAATGTCAAGGGCTATAATTGCATATACATGGCACCAGCGTTTATTATTACCTTGACTTACTGTTCCACTCCCCGCAGGTAAATGACGAGCTAGAATCAATTAAGAGTGAGCGCATCAGTGCAGTGATGCAAAATACGCTGCAATTTGTGGAGCCAAATGTGTTGAACTGTGTACTTATGATTGACACAGAGTGGGCTAATGCTGATTCGTCCAGGAAGTTAAGCATCTGAGGGATTTAAACTTCTGTTCTCTTAGGAACCAATTCAGGCTGTTTAATTGTGCAGGTATTACTTAGACTGATACCCATATGTTCGAGCTATTCCAATTAGACTTAAGTGTGTTTGGCTTCCCCTGGTAAAATGAATGAATGAATCTTTCTACTGTAATGTATCTAGTTAAAGTATGCACTGAGGGCTTCAGCCATGCATAATACTTAGCTTGGATATAGGTTTTATTCAAGACTTTGTCTTTGTAGTTCTTCCATTTGATATGATGGAAGATCAGGACTTGGACTTTTCTCATTTGAAGTCTTTTTATCAAGACATTGCCTTTAAATAAAATGCTCCTTTAATTTATTTATGGTTAGGATCACCGCAGATGGAAACTGAACTGGGATTTTGCTCAGGGAACGTTAACAGGCTAAAGATATCCTATAAGAAACTACATAAGGTTTATATATATATATATATACAGATAGATATATATATAGATAGTTAGATAGATAGATAGATAGATAGATAGATAGATAGATAGATAGATATAGATATATAACAAATATGTTTTACACTGAAAGATGGGTTTATTGAAAACGTCTTCCTACTAACAAGCCACTCTCTTGCATTGCTCACTGCCATAAAGCTTTATGAATACACTTAATGTTATTATGTCTGCATCACATAGCAATTGAATGTTCATGGAATGCTGTCTTTTCCTCTTCTTATGAAATGATTCTTAGCATTTTGCCATTGAAAGTCCACAATATATCGGAGTCTCTACTCGCTTGTTCATCTTTGCATGGCAGTGTCTGACAAATAAACTGTACTTACTGCATACACAATGCCTTTGGGGTGTCTGCAATTACCATGAAGACCTACATCAGTCAAACAGAGACAGAGACCTGGCTTGACATATTCCCACAACTGTCCACCTGAGCCCACATGCTGCCAGGATGAAAATGGTGCAAGTAACCGGCAGTTACATGGGAGCTATGCTGGCAGTCTGGCTCTCCAAATCATTGATCAAAACACGGCACAACTCAGTGATGGAGGCCCAGTCCATGTGTAAAGCCCCCTACTGCACCGAGTGTCTGCTCAACTCAGCGCATTTAAAAGATCTTGGCAGCCTCCTTGCACCCTGCTAGTGTCTCTTCTTTTGATGATCTCTTGGAAATTCACTCAAGATGTGTGTGATATGAGGACGTGTATGAGTGTCAATGGGTGAGAGTCAAAGCAAAGAGGGGAGAAAGGAGACAGTCTATGCAAGAGTGCATTCTAGTACGTTCCGGCTAATTTAACTCTGAAATAATGTTTGATGTCTTTGGTCTTCATTAATGTGCACATTTATTTTAAACTAGAAGATGGGAGCACAGGATACATTTTAGGATTTTGGGTGTAAAAGGAAAAGTGCATATAATTGGACTTAATTCAGAGTCAGAATCCACCTATGGAAATGTGATGGTGGACGGTCCTTGATTTATATATTCCTGACCTAAAGCACTTTTATTTAGAAGGCTATGTGTTAGGCCCTTAATATTCCACATTCATATTCACTGAAAATCTTCTGTCCCCTATATTCTGGCACTGAATGCTACCTCAGCAACTTTATTAGAGGTGTGCTTGTTTTGTTGTAGCTGGCTGATTAGTCCACCCTATCATGTGTTCAGGAGGGATTAGATTTGTTTTTACTGAAAACATGCCAGCACACAGAAACAGAGCTGCGCACTGACGCAGGTTTCTGGAGGGCTTAATGACAACATCAACTAGGAAGCCACTCTGAGTCTGGCCGTGCACTCGGATGCCTATTAAAAACACAAAACAGCAAAGCAGCTCATCAGGCGCTAAATCAGTCCTCTGAGTGCTCTGGCTCATAACCATTACCTGCCTCCTTACTTCAACACTTACTGTCTTTCTCATAATTTGCCCTTCCTTACTTTTATACCCTCTTACACCTCTGTTATTTTACTCTCTGGTTCCTCTATAAATCTTTTGCATAATAACTTGAAAAATCTATGCGTGGTTAAAATTGGAGCCTTACCACTAGACACAAATGCTGCAACCCAAAAAAACACATAAATATAAATGAGATGTGAATGACAAAAGAGAACCGTGTATGTGGAGGTAAATGCAAAGCATTACCTCTCTGTCTGTACCACCATACAGCCATCTTTTACTTTAATTGGTTTGTAGGATTTGCCCTCTTCTCACAGACAGAGGCCAAAGGGATCTACTTAGGAAGGTGATTAAAACTATTTTTTTCCCTTTCTCAGCAAACACACAAAAGTGTTCTCAAGGTTACATCCATGAATTGTAGTTCATGTTTGTCTCCTTCGCTGTCAACTCAAGGATCACCGGCTGTCAGCATACAAGATTAAAATATCATGTGTATGTATGCACACACACACACACACACACACACACACACACACACACACACACACACACGCACTCACACGATATTTGAAATCTACAGATACACCTCCTCATTTTAGTGACACCAATTTGAAATGCTTGATTCCTTCTGATTTATCCATTTTTGTATATTACAGTTTCTAAATTCAATTGGTTGTAAGCTCAATTGATTTGTTATTTTCAACATAAAAGCAACAACGAAACCTAATTCAATTGACAACATCTAATTCCAACCTGTCACATCAAACGCTTTCCTGTGCTGTATCCCGCACAAACAAAGAGCGTGACAAAGAGCATGAGCGCTGGAAACATCGTCAATAAACAGCGTGTTGGAGCAGATCGGTGCGCGGGAGCTACAGTGTATTCATATTTCACGCTTTTCATTTTTAAGTCCAGCACCCTGTGCAAAATGATGTGTATATCCTGTCCAACTGCGATACAGAAGCAACAAATCTCTGATAGCTGTTTATTGATATTAATTAACAGAGACAGTGGACGGCTATGCTAGCACCGCCACTGCCAAATAATGCTTTTGTACCTCTGTGTGTGTGTGTGTGTGTGTGTGCCTAAACACCCATGCACTTGTGTGTGTCAGTATGTCAGATAAACGAAAATGCCGCGCGTCATGCTTGTCTAATAGCTGTTTTATTCACTTGGAGCAGCATGACTGGGAACTATACCACAGCCAATCTGTCTGCTTGTCTGACTGCATGGCAAATGGAATTGCTAGTTCCACACTTTAATCAATCTCCACCGCAGGCCCTGTGGTGTGCTCTAGGAAGGAAGCGGAGGTGCTATCTTACATAATTAGAAAACCTCGCTCACGGAAGACCTGGCGACAAGAAACTGATTTCCTGGTGTCACATAATGTAATTATAGCCCACACACACCTATCATAATATGTGTGAGCGGACTGATGTGTTAAGTCTCATTAATCTGAGACTTAACGCTCAGGCTGACTTCTGTTGGCCTGTAAAATTTTTGACAGTTGTGTCGGTTAATACATAATCAGGTTGTAGTTCATACATATTTAGCTGTCACTGGTGGCGAAACATCGCAGTTATGTGTGGTTATATGATATCAGCGGAAGGGCCGCAGTCACTAAGCGCAATCTTTGGTGTTGCGATCACCGTTTCTGTGGTTAAAGGGAGGCCTTTTGAAGAGTCTCTCTGGGGTGCTGACTCTACTCTGGCAATACAGTCCTTTGTTTTCCAGTCGCCTTGTACAGCACATCTGATGGCTGATGACAAAGAGTGCACGGCGACAGTGAGATGAAGAGATGATAATTACAATGCTGTGATCTTACGGTACTTGTTGATGGGTTCTGACAGCATTTCCCTGCAGACGGCCCTTCGCCATATTGGCTGAGACAAAGAGGACGTTACAGAATGAACGTTCTGATGAAGCGCTGATGGTGGCCAGTTTAGGTTAATATCAACTAATACTGTTAATACTGCCTAAAGTATTTGCCACAGTCAGAAGCTACTCTGTATGTTCTACATCAAGTTTGTCCTACTTTATGGAAGTCATATGCACACACTGTTCTCAAAAATACATTAAAAACAGCTCTCAGAGACACACTGCTGCTTTGACTATGTAATCCATTATTTTTAAATTATAAGACTACTGTATTTTTCTTTGTACATAACAAAGAGATTTCCCACTTGTGACTTTCCGAGGTAGAAAACAAATTAAGCAGAAAACAAATGATCTCTGTTGTCATTATATAGACAGACAACAGCAATCTATTAGCTGCTTTGTGTATTTAATAATTCCTTTACAACTAAGTTATGTTACCAAAAAAACAAGAAATAAAGAGAGAGAGTGAGAGAGAGAGCGAGAGAGAGAGAGAATGATGACAATTGTATGTATGTATGATTATGTGCATAATGCAATATGCTTCTGTATGTGTCCTCATGCATGTGTGTATAATTCGGTGTGTATGAGGGATGGAGAGGGAGAGAGAGAGAGAGAGAGAGTGAGGAACAGAGAGATAAAGTGTATCTACAGATATGTTTATGGCTCGAGCTGCCACTTGAACATTTCACTCAGGGGAATAATGAGGACATTAAGGAGGGTGATAGCCTTGTCCAGCCTGCCTGTGAGATGGGCCTCCTGGGATGGATGTGTGTGTGTGTGTGTGTGTGTGTGTGTGTGTGTGCGTGCGCGCACGTGCCTTGTATGCATTGGTGTCTTGAGGATAATTGTTTATATCACACTGCTCTATTTAATTCCCACTCCACTCCAGCTTATCACTTGGCACCACTGCAGAGCGAAGTAGCTGAAAACCAACAGCTAGCCAAATGCAGATACTCAACTAGCTGATGCAGTACCACAGAGCCATCAGGAGCTGCAGAGTCTGCTGAGGTTTATGCAGAGATGCTCCAAGAGTTAGAACAGCAGTTGCAGATTTTACAGAGCTTCAGTTACTGGTACAGTTTTCAAAACATAAGATCACAGATACATCCTGTAGGTGCACTGCACTGCTCATGATGAAATACAGGTAAGGGAACCAAATCTGATGCAAAAAGACTATTAACTATTAAAGCTTACAGCTACAAACAAAGTTGTGTACATATGCGTGGAATGGTGAATCTGGCCATGGAATAAATGCACACTCAAGTTAACATCTTGGAGTCAGACAGTCTTTGATGCACTCTTCCTCAGGCAGCAGTGTCTGTTAGTTTGAATGGAAAATTTTCTTTTTGCACTTGAAGTGGTCCTCCTCCTCTTATTTTTCTTGATTGCGACAAAAACAGCTGCAACGACAAAAGCAGTCTGAAGAGCAATAATACTTAACTCAAAGGATGTGAAGATGCCAAGTGCGTTGGGCTTGGGCATCTACACTGATGGAATACTCGACAAATATTGGATTTGACACAGACACATGAAGGCTGCAGATACTCAAAATACTGCAAATGATGACATCAAGTACTGAATATCCAATGGATGCACACCAAGAGTTCCTGCCTGCTATTGTGAATGCCTAAGACAAGCTCTGCTGTGCAGACACAAGGCGCACAGTGTTGTCAGTGGCTGCACAATGACATCAGATAAATTGAATGCACAGAAGTTGTTTACAGAGGGGTTCCACTGAAGGGACCCTGCCAATGTCAGCATGATTACAGGACATCCACAAAGCATAAAATGGAATCAGTAGAAAACTTGTCAGAGGAGCACTCAGATTGATGAAAACAGACACGGCTAGGTGGGTTTGGGAGTGGCGGACGCCAAATGAGAAAAATGATGGTAGATAACCACAAAAACAAGCAGAGTGAACGGCTGGCTTGACATTAAGATGTTGGGCCATGAGTTTGTCTTCCCGGCTGCATGCGGCCCTGTCTCGGCTTTCATTTCTTCCAAAGACAGAGTGATATTGCTGCTGGCTCCATTCCACTTCCTTTGGGTTGCAATGTCTGCAAGGAATGTGTCAATGCAAAGTGACCCCTCCATTTCTCTCTCTCTCTGGAGTCACCTGAGCTACTGGCTAAGCTCCACAGCCTGATGTCTTCATGACACCTAACAGCTATCAATTCTCCAATGCTGTTGGCAAAAATTTCAAGTTTGGAAAAAAATGGCCCAGCACCTTCAGATTGAAGCAAAGTGGGTTATTTTTGACAGGCTGGACATGGAGGATGAGTAATGGTTGTCATGGAAAGAGAGCAGGGAGTATGATTCATTGTGCCCTGGCCACACTGGTGCCAGCTTGTCTCCAACAACACGGGCATACTGAGAGTCTGCTCCTTGCATCAAGAACTCGAAGTTCATGAGATGGAGAGGGCCTTACACTGATGTAAAGCTGCTGCTTCACAGCAATTTTGTCATCATGTCATCATACACAAAAGCTAAGGCCAAACCAAAATGGGCTGTGCTGTACCTCTCATCAGTGCTTTCCTTTATGCCTTTTCAATTGTAGTAGGAGGGAGGAGGAGTGGTAGTAGCACCATGAACACATCCTTTCATTTAACTTGTGTAACTTAATCTGAAAGCCAGCTTTCTACTTCGTGTTATAATTGTAAAAATGCTACTTCATCTGTCAATGATAAAACACATGCAAATTCAAGAAGACATTTAACCCAAAATATATTTCAGCCTCATTTTGCTGCACCCACACACCAATACAAAGGAAACATAAACTGAAGGTGAGGTAAACCAATGAAAACTTCACATAAGAGAACGATAGAGCAGCAGAAGGCAAACGCTGTTAGAGAATCACATTAGTGACATAAAATTCAGTTTGAACTGTTGATAAATTGCTTTAAATGGGCACTAAAATCATCTCTGTGTCCATTTTCATAAAAAAATATTGGTTTCACGCAGCCAGATTTTCACTCTAATCCAATTTCTGTCTTAACTGAGGGTGTTTCCATTCCATTTGCAACAGAGATTTAATTGACAAGTTGATGGTCAATCACACACTGGAGGTGACCACGTGTAAATTGTAAACAGTGTTGAAAATTTTTTGGACAGATACTGGCATTTGAGATGCAACCATATGGTAACTAACATTACTGTGAATAAAAAGCGGCAGTTGCAGATTGCTGCTTAAATGAGCTCGGTGGCAGTTGATGGCACCGCCAATGCAGACAGCCTCCTAGGATGGCAGCTGGCTAGAGGTGGCGGAGTGCTGATTTATTTATTATTATATTATTCATTTCAAAGTAGTTCTCTTTTTAAGGTTGTATACGCCCCATCAACTGTACCGCCCTCCTCCTCCCACTCGGTACCTGACTTCTGCACCCCAAGGAGTGCTCTGCTGACTTAAGGGATGGGCGATAGGAATATGTCAAAAAGCACAGCACCACACTTAGAAGTCATCAAAACACAACATTTAAGCAGGGAACCAAATGTCCTCCCTCCCTACACTTTAACACACAAAAATACACTTATGGAATATTGTAACTAATAAAAAAAAATAGCAAACTGCAATATTTATACAAAACAAAATCGCTGCTGAAATAGTTTACTTGAGCCATGACCCTTAATCGTCAGGGGTGATGAGAAATCACAGGGTGTTGAGTAAAATACAGAATGCAGCCCCAGAGGAAACGTGCATTGCATAGAAATGATGAATCTAAACAGGGCAGTCCAACACTTGCCAATGAAATGCCCAAGCTCACTGTAAATTTTCCTCTTGGGCTTTTTGCAGAGATTCACACCCAGGTATTATACCAAGCCAACTACCTGCCATGTTTTATTGGTGATTTTGGCAGAACGCAAGATCTTTAGCTTCTCAAAAGCAACCTCCACAGACTGGTCACACCTGTGAGCAGAGGAGTGGTGCAGTGCATTATGGTGGATCACAGTGTACAAAAAAATGATATCTACTGTACTCTAGTTTTTATATAAAATACACAAATAATTTCACTTTATTCTAAGCCTACTATAAAACCATGAAAAGCAAGCTGAAACCCTGATTTTCGCTATTCATTAACACCAATTCACAGCCCAAATGGCTCATAACAACATGGAGAGCCATAAGATTGTTTTTCTGCTGAATGGGCTTTTAAAAATAAATTTTTTGAATCACATTATTATTCGTTTCTAAGAAATCAGTAAACCAGCGCAAGTGCCCTACACCTGCACAAATATTCAGCTCTTCGTCTCCCCTTCAGCCTGCATTATAAAATAAGAGTAGCTAAGTGTCTGTGTGGTGCTGTGGGGGCGGAGTAACACTTAAACTCCGTCACTTGAGAGAAAATGGCAGCACCTGGTGCACAGCCTGTGGTCGAACTTCTCATCAAATCTAAAGACAGCTGCAGCAATAACTCCTGACATTGTCAAACATGTTCGCTCCCTCCCTCCCTCCATCCTTCTTTCTTTCTCTCTTTCTCTCTCTCACACACACATAGATACATCCGTTTTCTACTCCTTAAAATCACTACTCTCCTCAGTCTTGGTGTCACTGGAGGAAGGAAAGTCATGGCAATAGGCCCATTCGACTAAGAAGAAAAAATGAGAGGAGGTAAGATGGAACTGAAGGCCAAAAGCTGAGTGACTGAGAGTTGGAGTAAAAACAAATGGGAGTTTAGACTGAGTGAGGCTGAAAGAGTTAGAATGACAGGCGAGGGAGGAGGAGAAAGATTTAAACGGAGAGAGACAGAGTTAAAGGGAGTAAGACAGTAAAAGGGAGCGAGAGAGAAACCCTGAGCAAACCTGTTGCGACAAGCAACAGACTGACAAACTGTGACAGAGACAAGACGTGAGCAGGAAGACAGACTGGCAGAATGAGATATCTGCGGCATAGTGATAATCATGACAATGATGGTGATGAGGAAGATGACGATGGCTAGGATGATGAAGACAGTGGCGGTATACTGTTGTGGTGCTTGTCGGACTCCTGGACCCAAGGGACGGGAGGCAGACAGACAGGCTTGCAGGCAAGCAGGCAGTGTCCTGAGGGAGTTCCAGCTCTCAGTGGGTGTCATTACCTGTCAGTCAGCCTATCTCCCTCTACAGGGCTGGCCTACAGATAGAGCCACTGGCATGTAATTGTCTGGGAGGTCAGGGGAAACCAGGGGACAGGTTGATGAGAGGAATGGGATAAAAAAAAAAATACAGGCGGAGGGAGGATAGAAGGATGACAGGATGGAAGAAAGGACAGAGCGATGTTGACGACAGGAAGGAGGGAAACACTGCTGAAAGACATCTGCTGCAGGGTTATACAAACAGCTTCTAATTGTGAATGGGAAAGGAAGTAAAAGCTTGTCACTCCTCGGGAAACTGTTGATAGAGAGACCACACATAATTGCCCGAGGTACCATGGTACCCTGTAACAGTGTTTAATTCCTGATGTAACCTAACAGCCATTTTACAACAGAGACTGCTGACCGAAATGTGCAGCATGCAGGCTGAGACTAGGCTTTCTCTCTGCTATAGCTCTGGCTTTTTGACGTGGTAGTTTAACCTTTATATTTCATGAAGATGCACTGCAGTGGATGAAAAGGGGGAAGGAGATGCTTCATAAAGGGTTAAAACTTGTGTTGGTAGCTGTAGAATTGGTGGAATTTTGTCTAAAAATTTTAACTCAGACAGCTTTCCCACCCTTCCCACCTGAGATTCAGCACCTCCTCCAAGCACATTTGTAGGTATGGCTGTGATGCCGATGAGGAATAGTTAATAATTAAAAATTTGCGAGCCGGCTCCCTTTTCTACCGTTCTGTAGCTATGGTAAGCTAAGCCAAAATTGTTTGGGGCAGGGACACGAGTGTGCACAGCAGCAGTGCACCGTGTGTGCGCACAAGACATGATTGGCACTGAGGTAGCGACATCGCCTACTTGAGGTTATTGGTTGTTTGATTTGCACCAAACGGATTTAAAAAAAATTGAGATTACAGCCCCAGGTACAGCCCAGAAGACAGGATTTTCTTCTCAGTGCATTTAGTTTGATTTGTCAAAATTGTGGAGCAAAAAGTTACCAACAGGATGTTTAATGCACAGAGCTATAGGCACAGTTTATGTATTCAGCTTTGCACAAGGCTTAATTTCTTAGATGTTTTACAGCACCCATTTGAAATCTATCATTTTCACTTTCCCCCCAAAAGCTCCACACCGATCTCAGGCCTGTACAATGCATTCGATGGTGAAGTCACAGTCTTTTCAAATAACTGATCATGAAACAGGTATCAAATTAACTGAAGTGATGACCACTTCTTGGTTGTGTAAACAGCTGTGTACCTCATTTGTGAAGATGATTTGTGCGATTTTGTGTGAGTCATTTGATGGTGCAATATCCGCTGCTAAATTCTTAAAGTAAATGAAGGGATAAAAGGCAATCATCTGCAACATGTTGTGGTAGAGGATTCTATGATGCTCTTTAAATGCAGTATCTTAGACACCACTGGTTCAATTTTGATTAAACTTTTAGGGATGATGCATTTTGGCACAGTGCTCTGGTGTTAAGAAATTACACTGATTTGCCTGATGAAGACAATATAATGAAAGATAAAAATTTCAAACACTGACAGGCCATAATTATTATACCACTGGTCTAACTTTGATGAAAATTGAGGGGATGGTGCATCTTGATACTGATTGGCTTAAGTGGCGCCTGCATCATTCGTAGAGGATGTTTCACTTATTAGGAATTAATATAGACATGGCACAATAGCATCTATGATATAATAAACCCACTTTTTTGTTGCCTGTAACAGACATGCCCACCACCCCCCTTCCCC
>OMKZ01024133.1:3015-15778 GCA_900302535.1 Neoniphon sammara
CGGGATCCCACTTCTCTCTCTCTCTCTCTCTCTCTCTCTCTCTTTCTCTCTCTGAGTCTGAAATTTAAAACAGGAGAGTTTGGAGAGTGACATACATTGTTCTGCAGTGTTGTCCTAGTTTTAGATTATACTCAATTTTAATGGGACTTGTTTTATGGATCTTTTTTTTTTGTCTTTTAATAATAGTACTAGCAGCAAGCATATGAACTTGCAATGCAATGAAGGCAAAACTTTTACCATAGCAGTAATAATTGGCCATCTCTCAGAACTATTGTCAGTCTGAGCACTGTTTTTGTATTTATCATGACATTTCTGTTGTAGCGCTTTAAATATTTTGCAGTAGAGAGTGGAAAGCAACAGGAAATACTGGGGAGGAAGGGATGACATGTACCATAGTTTGTGAGCCCGCAGTGTTACACTGTATACTTCAGAGCATGCTAAACTGTGGTCAGATTAGAAGAAAGCAGTGTAACAATTCTGCATTTGCTTGATTTTTATTTAATTACATAACATCTACAAGATAGCATGACAAGAAGTTTTTTTTTGTTTGTTTGTTTTTTTAAAGCTTCGTTCCAAAGCATCTTGATTTTAAAAAACCTATAAGGAAAATTTTATGTTGTTTTATTTTTAAATAATTTCCAGTCAGATCAATTTCGTCTGTTTGTGTTAAACGTTAGCCTTTGACCGCCCGTGCCATAATGTTTAGGCTGTCCTGGTATAATCATTTGAGCAACCCAGTCTGAGCATTACTTGAATAGATCCTTCCATGATCAGCATGTTTTGTTGTTAGGATAATTACAGCAATTAGTACTGAAATCCCTCTGCTGCGTTCCTCACTCTACCGACTCATTTGAAAGGAAAATGGATTAAAAGTCTAATTGAGATCATCCAACGAGGCCCTGAAGAGCCTTTCATAAGACAGTGCAGAGGGTTATGAACGTTAATCTCATTAGCGCTATTGATTCTCACTCAGTATTGAGTGGGATGAAGTGGCCAAGGGGAATATTAACACTGCACTGACAGTCATTCACTACAACACAACTGTTGTGAGCAAACTGGCATCGGAGGATAGTGAAACTGGTGAAGTGTGCAAATGAAATACATCAATGTAACAGTTCCATTTTAATTCAATATGTGAAAAATAGAGGAGAATTTATTCAGACGTAAGACTGAAATTGCATGTATGAAAAAAAATTAAATATATATAAAAAAAATCTCAACAACTGCACACACTGCACTATTTTTCTTTAACATAACAACATATCACTGTTGCCATGTGAAAACCTAGTGACTCCAATTTCTGTGATTTTCATTTTTTCACTTCAACTGAACAAACATATGAACTGTGGGCTTGTGAAATCCTTTCAAACCCCATTGGGCAACATCAAAAATGCATCATCATGTCAATAAAAACAGCTGCTTTTCTTATTTCCTGAGAAGTTGATATTTTAGAGATTCATTCAAACCTTAATTTATTCTCAAGAAGGTCACCTCATTTGCACTGTTGCCGAGATTGCATTGTTTTCACCCAGCAGTGACAATATTTTGTTCATCAGATATCACAGTAAATAAATGAGTATCTACTACTTGCATGACTTCACTTTCACACAACTAAAGTGTATGAAACCCGGCCATGCTGGCTTGGTTAGCTGTTCATCAAAACTGATGGAGCCAGCTGCACGTTCAAAGACTCCATACTGTTAGCTCAGACCCTAAATAGGTTTGTTTACGAGCCAACTGATGTTGATTGCCAAATGTACATGGTAGCTACAGAGAGAGTGCACCGCATTTGGGCAGGTATTCTAGCTAATATGCTATTGTTTAGCAGAGTAAGTTGCAAATAAAGATGTGAAAAATGTTGTGGGCATTTTTCTAAAAAATATGCTCCATTATTTTTTTGGCAGGAAATAAAGAATTGTGGGAGCATTTTTCTAAACGTTTGGGACTTGATTCTTCATTTGCCTAGAGCAGTGCAGCTAGCTTTGTTGTGTTTGTTGTGTTTGTTGCTGTTTCAGCGCTTCTTTTTTTGGGTTGAAACATTGCACTGTAAACCACAAAAGGAGCATGATGATTGTAGTGCCAGGGTTGTACTTCTCTTTCATACTTTTGTGGTGTTAAAATGTCTTGAGATTTATTTCAGACTCAGAGCAGCAGCTCTGAAGCAGAACAGTGTCAGTGAATGGCATACCTGTCGAATGAGCTCTCTGTGAGCCAGGAGCAGGCCAACAGGGTGTGTCCGGGGAAAATGTGACCGTGTTTACTCTTCTAATGACTAATGGTGTCAAGGTAACCAACTAGTCAGATTATAGCCTCTGATCCTCTAGTGGCTGTGACCTCTGACAGAGAGAGAGAGAAAAAAAAAGAGTGATAGAAGAAACAGGTAGGGAGAGAAAGAGAGAAAAAGTGGACGCAGGAGGATGAAAGATGTAGAGAGATTGAAAAAGAGAGGCATTCTTTCGCATAAGACCATCCTATCTAGACAATAACATTCAGTCATAAAGAGTGGTGGCTGTTTGCCCTGGCTGCTGCTCACTGCCTGCACAGGACAGTCTAAAGGCCAGACTGAAGACCTTTTTATTAAATGTGCACACTTGGATCCAAAGCTTACAGAAAATACTTCATAGGCTTGTATCTCATGCCAAGCTCCTGTGAATTTGAAAAAAAAGAGAGAGAGAGAAAAAAAGTGATTTCCAGTATTTACAGATATTACTTGACGCCATTTCTGTATCCACCACACACTAGCAGTTTTATTTTGCAATATGAAGGACAACGGCCTTAAAGGTGTGGTGTCTGGCTGGCCCTCACTTTGTGAACTTAAACACTCTTGCTATCTTATCTGCCCACTACCTTGTTATTTAAAGCCACTGTCCGTTAATAACCACAGACTAGCCCTCTGGCAGTATGACAATGTGTGTGTGTGTGTGTGTGCGTGTGTGTCCATGACATCCTAAGGACGACTCCTAAGATCAGACCAAAGAGTGCGTCCTCTGTTCTGGAGTGAGTTGCACTCTGTTTGTGTGTGTTTCCACTGTTTATCTGCGGTGGCCCTCGGGGAGAGGGGTGGAGCTGGTGAGGGAATTCCCCCTCGTGTTCACACTCACCCTCCTGTGCCCGCCTGCCTTCCAGATTTTGCTCCGTTTCTTTAACAGCAGAGAGTCATTTAAAATCCCTTGCCATCTTCTGTTCCCTCTCTGATCTCAGCCAGGAAAGTAAAGACTGAGGTTTGACCTCTGAAAGTGGAACTGTGCTACCCAAAAAGACATTTTCCTCTGCAGAGCAACAGAGATTTGGGCATTTTTATTGATCCCCAAAGGAGAGCTTATAATTTTATCAGTTCCCTCCAGGTCAAAGGTCAGGGTTGGCTACAGAGCAGAAACCTCTGGAGCTGGATTCAGTGTCTTCAGTGACACTTCAGTATGGTGGATGCTTGCTGACATGCAGGCTTGATGGAGGCTGTGACTCGGGCCCTCTAGTTGGGGGACAGTCTGCTACCCATTTTCCTCAGTTCTCTCCCGGTAGCTGTATTAAATGCTGAAATTCTGAAGCCTCACTGATGCATTTTACCATGCACTAGTGCGCCCATATTTCAGAGCAAAGCGGTGTTCACAATGTCCATTAATTTTGATGTTCCATAGCCACAATCCTCCACGCACTAGCTTGGCCCTGGGCGCTCTCCAAAAGAGCCTCGCTCCTCAAAACCTGTATCAGTGTCTCAGAGCGGAATCCCTGCAGCCTCGCATGTCTGTTTGATTGTTTCTAACTCACAATATTATGGTGGCCTTACTGGGGTGAGAGCTGCAGTTGTGAGCAGGAAGGAATGTGTGTGTGTGGGGGTGTGTGTGTGTGCATATATGCTTCATATGTGTGCAGGTCCATGTGTGTCCACGTTTTTGTGTGTGTTTGTACATATGTGTGTATGATCTGTACTGAGGTTAGAATGGGGTACCACAGGGGTCTCTATTGGGACCCCTTCAGTTCCCTGTATTCTCTTCTAAAACAATGGGGACACAGCAACAGTGTTTCTGAGCAGGGCTACACATCTACACAGCTTACTGCAAAACCACTAAGGTCAGGTCCAAATCCGCATGTGTTACATGAGAGTCAACGTACCATGCTTCGGCTTGAAATTACAACCCATTTGATAAGTCATCCCTTTTAAAACAAAGTGGTTGAACTTGACAAACATGACAATAAATTAAAGGCACATAAAAATATGTCTCTTAAAACAATAATATGATTTGACTTAAACTCAGTGGCATAATGTAATGTGTCATCCTTGCGCTTTGAGCCTTATCCTGGTCATCTGAACCGCTCAAGCCTTTTCTGCTCACATTTAACACCTGAATTTAAGTCAGACTTTTCAAGTCACCATAGAAGTCACCATCTGAATGTGGTTACTGTTTGCCAATCACCAATTATTGATATCTTTATCAGATCCAAAGTTCTCTATGATTCAGACCCCACTATTTCACTCACTTAAACTCCCCGTCACACTGTCGCCAGTTTGAGTCAAAGAACCCCCAGAGGTGCTGGAGTGACTCAAAGTGGGTCCTAAACAAAATCAATTGCTTCATTTTTTATCACTTATAAGACATTAGAACAATGACAAACAATTACCGAACAGTAGAATAATACGTCAAGGACTTTATTGTGACCAAGATATTTATCAACCTCCCCTATAGACCAGAGTGGCCCCAGTGTCCTGGCAAGGAAAGGTGCAGCGGACCTAGTTAAGCAACTCCCTCCAGGACCAGTGTCTCGGTGACCCACACTTTCCCAGAAGCCCTCCCTCCCTGTTGCATTTCTAATAAATTCCCTCATCATCATTGTCAGAGCGACGCGGCAGAGGAAGTTAATATGTTAAACCTTCAAGGCGTGCCAAAAATAACGCCATGTCTGATTGTTTCAAAGAGAAAGGCCATTGTGTATCCATGGGAAGCACCACAATCCCAGGGTCTCTCAGCTGATTCCTTAAAATCTCTGGACCCCACTCACACACACACACACACACACACACACTTAGCCATTGTATGTTCTCATAATATCTTTATATTGTACATGCAATGAATGCATAAAAACAATTCATTAAAACTTGGATATTCTTGTGAGAATGCATAGGTAGAGAAGTGTGTGCATGTGCATGTACACACATACACACACACACACACACACACATACATATAGTATTCGTCAGGCAGAGTTTGTTTATTGTTGTATGGTTGTATGTTAGTTTTGTTTCATGGAGATGGATGTCCTGCATGATGATCAATTACAAGTTAATGAGTGTGTGTCTTTACATGTGTATTTATCCTCTGTGTGAGAGTGTGTGTGTGTGTGTGTGTGTGTTTGTGCTCAACAATTGCTCCAAGTGACCTCTGCTGGTTTTAAAGTTTGGTAGCTTAGCCATGCAAATTTATTGTATAAACATTTCCTTAGTTTTGATTTTTTTTTTTAAGATATTTTTGCAATGCATTTTTCATGGTTAAGCTTTCCCACATGATCATAAAACATTTTTTACTTGTGTTGGACAATGTGAAAAACACAATTACATTCAAAACACAAAAATCCACAGAAAACCATATAAATAGATAGATAAAAATGCTCACAAGCAAAATTCCTCCCTTAATGGTTTTATCTCATGAATTTTTGTAATTAAAATGTGAAATAAATGCCATTCTAATTTTAATGGCCATTTGTATGTTTGTGTTGCAGATCTTCTACAAAGTCACCAGAGAGATTTACCCCGGTGAAGAGCTGCTACTTTTCATGAAGGCTGAAGAGTATTCATGTGACACCATGGCTCCTGATATTCATGGTCTGCACCACACACACACTTACACACATGCACACATATCTGTCTATTGTCATCACTGTAATACACACCTCTGCAACACAACACGCAGCATGCATTCTTACAGCACACACATACTTTGTCTTGTCTTCATCCTACATTATGCTAATGTGTCCTGCCTTTACCTTGCAGAGGAGAGGCAGTACCGCTGTGAGGACTGTGACCAGCACTTTGAGTCCCGCACCCAGCTGCTGGACCACCAGAAGCAGCCGTGTGGGATGCCCCCCTCCTCTTTCCTTAACCCAGGTATGACTTCTTTTTTCCTCACTATTTGCTATTTTCATGGCAGTGATGAGAAAGTTGTGTTGTTCAATGGGGAGAGCCAGTCAGGGTTTTGTTTCCCACTGGGGCCAAATGCATCGAAAATTCACTTGTGATACTCTAAGGTGCCTTTAATGAATCTATCGAGGGGCATATATTGTGTTATATTATATTGTGTTATATTTTTGTTATAGTTTAGAGGAAAGGTGTTGCCATGTGACAACCTGGATTTTAACCAGTAATTGGTGCAAGACCATGTCTGCACCTGAGACCCCTGACCCAAAAGTACAACTCTTGCATTAGTGGTAATACTGTACATGGAAGAATTCATTTATCTTATATTGTGGAAAGCTACTAAGCTAACACATGAGGTCTTGATATGCAGGGGCTGTAGTAACAAGGGGTTCTGTGTAATTGCTATAAGACTACATTTTCCCCAGCTGTTGACCTTGGCTTTTGGTACTACAAATATACATATTCTCTACATGATCTATGTAATAGTCTAGAAGGCAGAGAGTGAAAGCCTCCGACTCCTACTGAACAATTCTCCAACTTGCTCTCTGAATGATGTCATTCATATTACATTGATTTTTTTGACCCTGCAAATGTAGCCTTAGGATTTTTAATTAAGTCACTACCTCTTTTAGTGTCATATTTATGGCTAAAAAATGATAATTGTCTAACAGCAGAAATCCCAGATCCAGATTACCACAACCGTCTAAGCAGTTGGTCCATGGATCAAGTCCCATCTGTCTAGCAAATTTCATGGAAATCTGTTCATATGTTTTTGAGATCTCCTGCTGAAAGACAGACAGACAAACACAATAACAAATGATATCATAACCTCCTTGGCAGAGATGATAATGCAGTTATGTGCAATTAGCATGAAAGCGTAATGAGCCCCTGCAGGCTGTATGCATTGTGTAATAGTTGTTTGTCATTTAAACTCTATATTGTGACACATTTTTGATCTGAAATGAAGCTGTTTGTAATGAGAAACACTCGCTTCATCTTCTCTTGTGCACTCAGGAGGGGACAGCGACCTGGAGGCCCAGGAACCTCAAGACCTGCGCCCCCTCCACATGTCCCATGGTCCCCAAGAGTGTAAGGAGTGTGACCAGGTCTTCCCCGATGTCCAGAGGTGAGAGGACAGCCTGCACCCTCAATCTCATGATCATTTCAAAGATAGAGTTCTGGGCATGGATTCTTGAATTGCATCTCCACAAATAAACACACAGAGAGAAGGAAACGCAGGAAGTACATAGTATTTGAGTACACATTTGTCTCCCACTCACAGATTCCTATCCAACCAATGTAAATTAGATTTTTTCTTCAAACCAAATGTAAACATTTCTTATGTATTTTCCTGCTAGCCTGTTATGAGAATGTGTTCCCTTTAACGTATTTGCTTGTTACTATTGCCAGACTGTAAAATTGCAAAAATGAATAACTTTGTAATGCCAAAAAGGCAAAAAAGAGACATACTGTACAATTGCTAGCAAATATACTGCATGACCAAGTACTCAGCGGACCCTTTTATTTTTATTGGCTGGTCAAGGGCAAGACAGCTTGTGAAAGTCCCACTGTCAATACAATCGACTCATCAATACATCTAAATAATGTATTCTCTTTATATTACAAAGGTTTTTTTTTCTTGTATGTAATTTTAAAGTTATGATGCAGAGGGCAGGATTACAAGGTTCATAAAAGGAAAGTACACCAAAGTGAACTCTAACTCTCAGTCCAACCATAATATCTTCATATTTCTGAGATTACGGAGAAGTGTCTTATTGTGTGGCCAGCCGTCTGTTTTGTGCTCTGTCATTTCTTTTCATGATGCAAAACAGAATTTCTGGAGGGACTAATAAATCGTCAGCATTATTGTCGGTTTCCCTCTGTGTTTCCTGTAGTCTGGAGGCCCACGCTCTGTCCCACTCTGAGGAGAGGGAATATAAGTGTGACCAGTGCCCCAAGGCCTTCAACTGGAAATCAAACCTGATCCGACATCAGATGTCCCATGACAGTGGCAAGCACTACGAATGTGAAAACTGCTCAAAGGTAAAGTGATGACTTTTGGAGGGGATAGCAGTGTCTGTTGTTGCATGTTGTCTTTCTGCTCCCATGCATCAGTGTGCATCTGCATCTGTCTGTGTGCATTTTATGTTGCTATATCTCTAAGTTTCAGTGTGCATTCATACATGTCCATAGGAGCAGATAGTAACTCCCCTGTGCGTCTGTGTGGTTCCTCCCCCCAGCAGGTGTTCACAGACCCCAGTAACCTGCAGAGGCACATCCGCTCTCAGCACGTCGGGGCGCGGGCTCACGCCTGTCCCGACTGCGGCAAGACATTTGCCACCTCCTCGGGCCTCAAGCAGCATAAGCACATCCACAGCAGTGTCAAGCCCTTCATATGTAAGTCACTCAGACCATACCTATGTAAGTCTGCACGCTTCCTCCACATCTTCTATTAGATCCAGGGTTTTTAAACAGGCTCCACATACAGTAAATTTAGTCTCACCATGAAACCCAGGCTCAGATATTTAAGTGCTCCTGTCATATTGGGACCCAACAGTAATTGTTTCATGAGCCATTTTGGGCCCAGACCCATAATTAAAGATACTGGGTATTGAATTACTTGGAAATGCCACATACTGAAGTGTTAGTCACATGTAGTGAATAGTATTTATTATGATTGATTTTTGCAATTTTAAAAAAATTATTTGTGATGTCTTTGATTTTGTGTTAAAAATAGCAACGTGTCTTTACAGATTTAGAAAGTAAACAAATGAGTTAATATGAATGTGTATGATGTGGTATATTAACAGTCATTAATACAATAATGTTTTTCAAATTTGCCAGATGTTGCATTTATAATAGACTTGTGGCCTGCTTTAATGGAAATACTGTGATGTTTAATTGAGCAAAAAAACAAAAATAATCATTTTTTTCCTTCCTCAGCTGTTTCCTAAGAATCGATCATGTAACATTTCTTTGTTCCACAGGAATTACACATGGGATTATTGTAGATCTATTTAGAATGGCAACGCCATTTCTGTTAAGCCAAGCATCATGCTGTTATAGTCGGCGTCAGCATTCTAACATAATGCTGATATTGTGATAACAGCATTTAAACTGGCAAATAATTCCTCTCAATCCCACTTGGCCTAACCTTGCTGTTGCCTCTCACAATGAGTCTCTTTGCCCAGCCTGACCCCCTGTTGACCCCCAAGCTCCTACCTTGACTCTCCATCTGACAATCTTTCTTTCTCACCAATCTTTCTTTCTCGCTCTCTGTCCCTTCTCTCTCTCTCTCTCTCACTCTCTCTCTGCCTCTCTCAGTAAATGCTAACCTCTGCAGGCAAGACCAACACACACATCTTGACCCTTCACACTTTCACCACCTCACACTGCAGATCACATCTCTTCCCCTAAAGCGCTCTGACCTCCAGCCTTTGCTCTTTCTCTCTCTGACCCTTCATATGAACAAGCACATACTCTCTCTCTTTTTCACACACACACACACACACACACCAACTACACTCTCTTGCCCTCTATCTTCCTCCCCTTTTCTCCTTCTCAAACACACACACACACACAAGTTGGCCAGAGTGGCTGTGTCTCCACTGCAGACCTCTGACTCCCCTCTCTCTCCTCTCTCCCTCCACCACATGTACCATTCCTCACAAATAGCAACCACATGTACAGCCTTCTTCCCTGCGCTCCCCCTGAATAAGAGTCCATTTGCTGTAATCAGCACAAAATATGCAGGTTTAAAAACAACTAATGGCTGTGTAAAAAAGACAGAGCGGCCTCAAACATGACAGCTGCCCGGGAGAGACGGTGTGTGTGTGTCCGAAGTGTTTGTTTGTGCGAGTGGTTCTGAAGGGCATGTACGTGTTTTGGACTGTGTTGTCATGTATGTACACGTGACTCTGTTTGTAACTGCAGTATGTTAGTGCATGTTGCGTGTCAGTGTGTGTGTGTATGTGTTCCTCAGAGGAATAGAGCTGCTCTATAAATGTGAAACACTCAGGCCTGCTGGGTTATTAATTCAGACACTCATCTTGCCGCTACTTAGCTGCTGCTCTCCTCTCAGGAATGTGTTTATAATATTTAGTTTCAGTTTATGAAGAGCTGACTAAATGCATGTGTGTAGTGAATCAGTGCACTTACCCGGCATGTCATGCGTGTGTGTGTGTGTGTTTGTGTGTGTGTGTGTTGTTAGTCTGTAAATGTCACAAGCGCATGATTTATGGTGCTGAGTTCCTACTTATAGTTCACTCAGGCACACACACACACACAAATGCTGACACATACACAGACACATCAGTGAAGATCATAGAGAAACATGTACCCTAATATTTACTTGTGTTCTCTTCCTAATGAATTATGGCATTGACCCAGTCCCCAGCTGGTAATATAATCTTTTATTTAAGACCATGTTGCCCCAGACATCAGGTAGGCTATCTAAATGAGTCCAACAAATATCCAGAGAACTAATTTTCAAGTGAACGTACTAACTACTTAATTGTAAAACAAATTTAGCTCAAATAGATCCATTTTGAAAAGGATAGATCCATTAACTGCTGTCAGATACTTGAACAGCATCGCTTGCAAAAGCAGAGAATTCAAGCACTTTTTTCTGCGTTTTCATGATGTATTTAACTCCCATTTCAACAAGATCTGATTATGTAAGCCAAAGCTAAGATGCAGTTACATTTTATTTTAATTGAACTTCTCTAAATTTTCTATTCATCAAATTTCATTATATAAGATCACATGCGTTCTTGGTGTGAGAATTCCCATTTGGTGTTTCCACAATACTCCTTCCTCCTCTTCCTCTGCATCTCCTTGGATTGCCTGATGTGCACCTTGTGGCTGGACAGCATCCAGACTGTGCAGTAGTCTGGATGTCTAATCACCGTGTGAGCCTAGCCACTTCCTAGTTTTGAAGAGCCAGTAACAATGTGTGTCAGTCAATCAAAATCAATCATCCAGATCTGTCTCTCACTGCATCCTGGTATAACTGGATGATCGAGGTCCTACTGAAACATCAGCTGTAACTGAAGCTGATCTGCAAAATGTATATGGGAGTAGACAGAGGGGAATTTTCAGAGGCAAAGAGGGGGAATATCTTCCTCATTTCAAAAAATGCACTCTTCCTTTAGTAAGAATAGCTATAAAACAATCTTGGGAAAACAACAAGACACTCGCCTACTTTTTTTCTCTGTCAATTTAAACAAATCATCCCTTGGTGGCAGATAATGTTGACAGACAAATAATGGCAGCAGATAATGTCAGACAGTATGGTTTTGTCCCGGGCCGCCGTGTCGTCACCGTACATCCCCAGGGTCAGACAGAGCGACAGACAGGCACAGGGGGCTCGACTGTGGGAAGGTCGGTGAGAGCAGGACGACAGGGACCCGGTGATTGGGACAAGGTGAGGGGGCTGAGGGAGCAGAGGCGAGAGGGGTAGTAGAGGACGTGAGACCTGTCCCTGGGAACCGGACCTGCAGGATAGGATTCATTCAACTCCACTTCCTTCACGAACTCAAAATAGAACCATTGTGCTGTGTGTAGCTGTATGTCTGCATGCCTGTGTGAGTGTGTATGTGTGTGTGTGTGTGTGTGTCTGTGCGCCTCTGTCTCTCTGTGTTATGTGAATATTTTTTTGAATGTGCCTGCATGTCTGTGTGTGTCAGTGCGATTGTTTATGGACTCCCTGGGAGCGTCCCTGGGAGGACAATGGGGCTGGAGATGCCTGGGACTTTGGTTTGATGTGCAGGTGATGAGTGGCAGCCACTGACTCACACCATCGGCCAAACAGCCCCTCTTACAATGCCAGGATCTGGAGACACATCTTTCCTTTTTATTCTACTGGAAAACCATTGTCAGAGTATTGATGGGAACATGAGCATATGATTCATCCTGCATTTCCTGTGTATTAGCTTCAGCCACCCTGAAGCACGTCCCTGGATTGACCAGAGATGTAATGCAGTGTAATGTGCTTTTGTATGTGTTTGTATATGTTTGTGTGGCATACTAATGTGTTCTATGCCTGTCTCCGTGTCCCTGCAGGCGAGGTGTGCCACAAGTCCTACACCCAGTTCTCAAACCTGTGCCGTCACAAGCGCATGCACGCCGACTGCCGCACCCAGATCAAGTGCAAGGACTGCGGTCAGATGTTCAGCACCACCTCCTCCCTCAACAAGCACCGGCGCTTCTGCGAAGGGAAGAATCATTTCACAGCAGGGGGGTTGTTTGCCCAGGGAATGCCTCTCCCTGGGGCCCCTGGCATGGACAAGTCAGCTCTGGGGGCCATGGGCCACAGTAGTGCTGGCCTGGCCGACTACTTTGGGGCCAACCGCCATCACGGTGGTCTGACCTTCCCTGCTGCCCCAGCATTTCCCTTCAGCTTCCCCGGCCTCTTCCCCTCGGGACTGTACCATCGGCCACCCCTCATCCCTGCCACCACCTCCCCTGTCAGACGGCCAGCGCCCAGTCCCGTTGCTGTTCCTGGCACCGAGCTGAGTAAGAGCTCGCTGCTGCCGCCAAGTCCTGGGGCTCAGGAGGCCCGGGAGCTCCTCAAGACACTCCGTAAAGAAGGCAGCTCACCTGGCAACCAAGTGCCGGGGTCAGAGCTCCACACCC
>OMKZ01024134.1:9270-24270 GCA_900302535.1 Neoniphon sammara
TATTTATATGAAGGCATCAGTACCATAAATATCCAGAAAACAAGTGCAAATTTCCGTTAATTCCCATGAAATCTAAACCATACTTTACATTTTGTTTTTGTTCTATTTTAGGAAAAAGCACACGCACGTAATCTTAGTGATCGCAGGGTGACTGTGGAGCTTTGTTTGAGTTGTCAGTTTCCTGGCAGGGGCAGGTATTGCTGAGCGCTCCTGTTATCCTCCAGTGAACGGGACTACCCTTGGGGATTTGCAGGGGCAGCGGTAGCCGTGGTGATGGAAAAGAGAAAAAAATGGAGCCAGAAGAAAGTGGAAGCATGCCCTCCACTGAGCTCATCATTTTGAGTGACATTCTTAAAAACAGGCCTAGCGGTTCCTTCACTTTTGTGCTCGGTGATAAGAAAGCATAGAGAGAGAGGGGGAAAGAAAAAAAAGTTTGAACTGTTGATAATGGTTTCTAATTTGTCATGGTATTTAGAGTTTTACACCCAGAGGGAAAACGAAGATTGAAAGGGTATTGCTCTATTGCAATTATGCCTTTCACAGTTTGAAGGACTCAGAACAAAACTCCTTACCGAAATACCGCACCTTCATTACAGTTCTATTCACATCAGAAGTCTGATGGAGTTTAAGAAAGAGGTTGACTGGAGGTCTGAGCATCTGAGTGTAATGATTTTTTTCCATGTCATGTAATGCATTTTATCAAATCTAGAGAATACTCTTGAGGCATACTTATCATACCAAGTTATTTTCATAACTGCACGGTTCAAATAGCAAAAATTGATTTGAGTTTACATTATCATGAACCAAAATGAAGTCTGAAATGTTTGGCCCAATCTGCCGGTATGATTACCTGTAGCTCTTGTCCTCTCCATCTATGTAGAAGTGGTCATAATGTGAGTAAGCCTCGTTCCCCTCTCTGTCTTTCAGCTGGACGTGTAGACTGTATTCCTGGGAGCTGGTCAGCCTGTGGATGATATCATTCCCCAGCCAGTGCTCCCCAGAAGGCTCACCAAAGCCCTGGAAGAGGTACACACAGAGAAACAATAGAAAAAGAAAATATTCTAACAAGGGGGGGCGGTTTTACCCAGAATCTGCCAAGTATTTTTGGAGATAATATGGAAATAGCTCTTATTTTAAGAAGTCACATAGATCATTTTGATGGCGTAAGACAGTCCAGTGAGTATTTGTGAACTGAAATACTCCCCTCCCCAAAGTGAGGGACAATTGAGACTTTAATTTGTGATAATACCAATGCACCGACTGGAGCTGCTTCACTTAAAATGAGCGGAGGACCGACCCATTGTTTGTCTGAACTTTTACCTTGAAATATGCTTTAAATCATAGCGGTGCAATCAGAGCTGGACATCAGTATGACGGTACATTTTACAGGGTAAACAATGTTTTCTCTTGTTTTTGGCAAAGCAAGACAGACATGAATGTTCACTAATTCAGAATGAAAGTGCAAGTATGTAAGAATGGATTTTTTTAAGGAGGAAATTCAGGTTTGGTATATGACTTAGATATATTATGAGAAAATGAAATGAAGAGTTCATTTGCAAAAACAGATATCCTCTGTTGTTTTCATTTTTATAAAATGTTTTTTTCCAGATAATATTAATAAAAAAACATACTGATAGACTAATGCATAGGCAATATTGTGACAAATATTTGGATTTAGACAATATGTTATGTGAAGCATTACATACAACAGTCTTTATAGTCTTATAGTCTTTATATATTTTTTTAAGAATGGCATTTATCTGTTTCTGCAAATGACCTCTTCAAATATACTGAAAGGTGTATAGAATAGAGAACTCTCCAAGGGAGGGAAGGTTAAATAATGTTAACAGGTGGGAGGTAGAGTAATATGAAAAACAATTTCACAAAGACAACTTCAGCATTTAATGAAATCAGATTCAGTGTGAAATGGTAACTTTGACAGAAATGTTTCGCAACTGGAACGAACGTTGTCACTTCGGTGGGACGATAATGAAATGAGATGTTCCATTCAGCGGGACGGTGTGAGAGGATGGGCAAATTATGGCCTCGCTTAATGAATTTCACAGGGGGCTGTCAAGTGCAAAATGTCACCTGTTTGACGGACACGGGGGAATGTGAGAGGTGGATCATACGGTGAAAAGGCCAAATGATTTCGAGAGCGAGATCAATCTGCATGTGTTAACTGTCAGTCATATCAACGAGGATCTGACCTTGAAGGCTTGATTATTTGCATTTTAAAGCACGGATGGTGAATAATGAAAGTCCTTATCCATAGATATTAAGCACTCTTTGAACATTCTGACAGATAGACATATTTTCTCCTTTGTTTACCCCTGAATTGCTCCTCACTTTGTCTCGCTGTCAGACCGTCTGTTTGCTATTGGTCTTAAGTGAGAGCAAATATATAGTGAGAGTCATGGAGCATTTATCACATGGCCGGCTTGGGTGCAACGTCTGATCAACTCTGGCCACTGATTCTGAGAATGTGATGTGTGGATGGGGTCAGTAAAGCACTTCAGTACATACGTTATCTGCCATCTACACAGGGCCCCCATGCTCCCACGCCCCAACTGGGGCCAAATATTTATCATCCACTTGTAAAAATATTGTTCTTGAAAGTTTTTGAAGGCATTTTTTTTTCTCTCCCTCTCATTCTTTCCGTCTGTAATCACCATCCTCTGCACATTTTATTTCCTAGCCCAAACTGTGGCAATTGATCTGTTGAAAAAGGCAAGAGGCAAATTGTTCAATCAAAAGCCCCTACTATGCTCACTCATTTGCACTGCATGTAATTTGAGTCAATTGAAAAAGCTCGCGAGCTCTTTTTCTCTGCGCCGTAATTGCACAGAAGGAATGCTGACTCTATTGAGAAAACGTTGTGATGTGTTTCAGACAGGCATTATGTAAGTCCAACCAAAACACGAAAATCTAAAGGTGTGAAAACATGCTTGGTCCAGCACCAGCAGTGGAACAGCTTCACAGTCCCCTGTGTACGACTGTATCATATCCAGTCAGGGCTTGTTGTTCCGGGTTTAGTATCTGGAACCGCTGGAACCTTCATCACTAAAAACCCATTTCCCTAAGCAGGAAAGCGTTTGGGATCTTGACGGTGGATGAAAACAGTAGTGTTCTGCGGGTGTTTGAAGTACACAATGTGTGAGTGCGTGTGTGTGTGTGTGTGTGTGCATGGGTGTGTGGGAGTATGATGGGGGGGGGGAGCGAGTGAAAGCAGGTGCAATAACACGAGGGGTGGTAGGGAACAAGAGGGTGGCCAAATAAAACAGCCGCAGGTCACCTGGGATCACAGGCTTGCCGGTATCCCACGCCTCTCCATGCCAAAGCACCCATGGATAGTTATTGGAACCTCCTGTCCAGTCCTGCGATCCAAATCCATTCTGCCAATACTGTTTTATGTATTAACGACGCACTCTACCTTCGGCTGAACTTACCGTTTTGTAGTCCCTCCACCCGCGATGGAAGTCAACCGAGCCGTTTCCACGATGCTGCAGCACTGTCCACCCTCCACCTCTTGTCTTCATGTCACAGAAAACCTGTGGAAATCAGGTGAAAGGACCGGAGATTGGTATTATTTATTGGAATGTGTTTCGAGGGCAGCACTGCATGGTTTAGGGTTACGATTAGGGTCAGGGTTAAGGTTAGAGGGATAGGGTTAGATGCAATGCTGCCCTCAGAACACATTCTAATTAATATAATACCAACCTGTGAAAGGATCATTGCAACAATCTTTTATTTGTATTTTCCATAAAGCGAAATTTCCAACAATAGCACCTACTCAATCATGAGTCTTAAGTGTCAGTAAGTTTCAAGAAACCACACCTCAAAGCTCTAGTCTGGTCTACAAGGGGAGAGCAAGAAGTGTGAAAGAGTCACGTCTCACACCCTGAGGAAAGGAAACATATACTTGGTTGAAGGCTGCCTTGGAAACCTCCGAAAAAAAGGGGGGAACCCAACATTTCAGGGTGTCATGCACTGATATGACCCAGGTGGCAAGGAAAAACTAACATGTCAGCACGGTCTGTTATCCCCGCGAGTGGGGGCTGCGTTTTTGGTTACACTCTGTTTTCTTTCTTACTTGGCTGCACATACGTAAAGTTTGGAAGAACAAACAGTAATGAATTGCACCTCTTCATTCGGTGACAGAATTTGAAATTTATACTTGTTGGGGGACTGGTTTTACATATTTTAGGCATTTAAATCAGCATATGTCAGCCTCCCTTGGGCATTATGACTAAGTCTGAATGTGTGAGATTCTCCCTTGGGTGGTAAGATTAGACCCTTTTCTTGTCAATGCGATCTTTTTTTAATTGAATATATGTGTTCTTTCTTGCATACCTGGTGGTTTTATCCATTTTCCTATGCACAATGTTTGGAACTCTACTCATACAACTCGAATTATATAAATATTGTCAGTGACATTTGAAAAAAACTCAGCTGGCGGAATAAGTAGTTGATTTGCTCGGCGGGTTGCTTAGATACTACCGTCCACCAAACAACCCGTCCTGACCTGGTTCAAGAGTCCTGCGGTGCTCCACAACTACGCATAGATGTTGGTGGGTGGACAGCATCCCAAGAGATTTGACTATTTCGACATCTCAGCTGGTTATTTTCTGCTGGAAATGAGATGAGGGTTTCCAGCCCTTTCCCAGAATAGGACTGCTAAATCAAGGTCAAACGGCGCTCAGGTCTTTTACCTCAGAAAACGGAGTTGAATAGCAATATGCTGTGATTATTCTCTGGCACATTAAGCTAATGTTCTGGCCTTTAAGGCAACCACACTGAATACAAAAGCATGGTCTCGAAATAGAATTCTCAGTTTAAATCATTTCCCAAAAGTGGTCGTTAATACTGATTTTGACCAGATCCATATTTAATATTCCAAATCCACTTATTACTGGGCCGCGAGCAGTCATTTGGGGGCAAATCTATTAGACAAAAATGCAAAAACCCACACAGCTGAGGCATTATATGACTTTAAATAGATATTGGTGTGTTTACGATAATTTGCAAGGGGCAACAAAATAGTTATTTCTCATTACGCATTTATAGAGTTAATAGAGCTATCCATTTAACTTTACGAGCCATGTGTGTGTGTGTGTGTGTGCGCGCGTGCATGCGTGTGTGTGTGTAGCTCTCAAAACCGTGTAAAACATGTCAATGATGTGTGCTTCATATAATGAAGAGAATAATATGTTGAAGAATAAAAGTGTCAAACATGTCAAAGCAAGTGTCAAAATCTGTCGACAAGAAGAGTATGAAGATCTCCCCTCAGCTGTAAAGTATCTGCATTATTCTGCCAGCTTACAAAGGATATGGCTGTTAGATATAAATTCCGTCCAACAGAGAAAGCCCATTCTCTGCATTGAAAATGGGGCAATTTGAATCTGCCCCACTTTTATGCAGCCACCCAGTTTGCCAGCCACCCTGGAATTAGATGGCATAGATTGAAAGCAGCCATGATGCGGGGAGCGCTAACTTGCATCTATGGAAACGTGCATTGGCCCCAGCTGGCAGGAAACACATGGCACCAGTGCCAAACACCTGGCTGCTTTGCCCACAGGAAATGAAGAGGAAGAACAGGGGGAAAACAGAGGCTGTAGGAGACGGTGCCAGACAGCAAACTAGAGTGAAAGTAATGAATAACAAAAAAACAATTTCACTGGTGTCTTTTTTTTCCTTCCCTTGTTTTTTAGTCTGGTAAGCTCTGACAGTGAAGATCCCAGCCAAGAAGGGTAGTTTTGATTCAGAGAAACGATAGCCTGCTGGTGTATGCCATGCTTGAGTTAGCAAGGACCAGCTACTTCAGGTCAGCGGAGGTTCCTCTTAAGCTATTCTGACTTAGCATTCAACTGCACACACTCACTCACCTTGGAGCCTGCAGGGCACAATGCTCCCGTTGCTTATTATTTTAGCTCTGTGTAACCCAGCATGACATTTCCATCAGCCTCCATGCCAAAAGTCCCAGTAGAATACCATTACACCGGAACAGTTTGTCCTTCCAGAGTTTATTGTGGTCCATAAAAATGATAACACCTCTGAATGCCAATATACATTGTGGTAGCTTTGTGTTGGAAATATGCAGGAATCTTAAAGAAACTGAAAATGATCATATTGCTAAATAAGAAAATGGAATGGAAAATGTCTCACAGCAAAAGTTCCACATTGCCCGATACCATGCCACAGTCAATTATGTGATATTTAGAAGAAAAGGCCAATGACCTTTAGAGCCTTCTGTACCTTAACAACCTGTGTGGAGTTGGGCAGATGTATGCTGTATATCCCATTCTCTGTCACTCCAGATCGAAGGATCTCCGCACAGTCCCTGAAAATGAGTGGCTCCTCTTTAGGGACAGTGGAGATTTCTGTAGAAACATGCAGGAACATGTTTAAGAGAAGGAAGTGAGCCTTGTGGATTTTGCACACAAAATTGCAACCATGTTCATCTTGACTTCCATGGGTTTAAATCATGCTTTGGCTTCAGCACATACAATCTTTTAGCAAGCATATGTATATGTGTAATATTCAAAGCTGCACTATGCAATATTTTATGCAAAAAAATACATCATTGTATCAGTTTGACCTAAATCACAAAGTGAGCTGTAAAAAAGAAAGAGTTCCCCACCCCCACCCCCTAACTAAAATACTGGCAACACCTTGTTTACTTAAATGAAATTCAGGTATTGGGCATTGGCACTGTTGGGAAATATCTGCTGCCCACAGGAAATGACAAATCAAAACATAGCATACAGATACAACCAGAGCTGTAGTGCTGGTTGATGTGATCAGTATACTAAGTAGGTGGGTAAATTACTGAGGAGGAAGTGGGTATACTCTCCTATATATTACAATGGCTATTTGACTGATAGGTGGATCCACTGTAAATAGGCAGGAAAGGAGGTGGATATACTCCATATACCTGTGTACCTATGTCTATACTATACCACTGAATGCAACTTAAGATACTAACAGGATGCTAATACTAACTGACTCCTAAACAGCAGTGACTGAACACTCCATCCAGAGAAACCTGGACTGGCCGACATCAGATGTTTTGCCTCTCTTGTCCCATTGGTATCTCTTGGTGTAAAGCCATCACAGACCGGCCAGGTTGGTAAACATGAGCGTGCTTTGTGCTGTTTACCAGCGACACGTTACATGACTTCTGGGTATTGGAGTTCAATCAGTTACCTCTCGCTGACATTTGCCAACATGCAAAATTGCCTGGGGCAGCATTAAACATTTAAAACCACCTCTGTCAATACATATTAGCCACAGCACCAGTTTGTTTCTTTTCTTAGCCACTGAGCAGTAGACATGTTTTCAATATCATCTCCATACTTTAGCTCTTATATAGGCCATGATCTTTTTAGCTATGTATAGCCCAAGTTTAGACCAAGTAGCAAATATATTTTTCCATATTTAAACAATGCAACAGCTTTAAATGCCTGAAAGCAGTTAACCGTTCTGCCACATCTTACCATTGCAGTGGTTGACCATGGTCAGCAGCTGCTGAACAGTGTCTGTGAGCATGGCCTGCTGTCTCTGTAATAAGGTGCTGTTGTATGTGGAGCTGCCCAATTCGCCCTGGAGCTGGGTGACCAGCCGACTCTGCCTCTCCAGAAGCTCCTGAAGCTGCTGTTTTTCGCCCTGCAAACTCTGCAGCTCCCTCCCATACTGAGCCTCCAGCGCTAAGAACTTTTGTTCCAGGAAACTGTCAAATGCAAAAAATATACATTTGAAAAAATATGATTTAGTGGAGTACTGAGTAAATTTCCTTTAAACAGATTTCCCATAAACAACTGAAAAGTTAGACTGCAGTGTGACAATTTCGCTTATTTCCAATGCAGTTTTATAATATCTAAACAAGTAGAGTGAGCTGCCCTATTTCACAATATTTTAACTAATTCTCAAGAGGGAAATGTTACTGGAAACAAGTTATTTAGTCTTTTTTCCCTCTGCTCTCAGGAAAATAGGATTTGAGGACTCATCACTAAATTAGATGAATTCTTAATATTGTTTTTCACTGTAGCAGGGAGGAGATGTGAAAAGGTAAAATGAGGGGATGTGGGAAGTGAACAGAGCAGAACAGCACAGCTGACCATCCATCCGTTCAGAATTTACCTTTCACAGTGGAGGCTCCGCAAACAAATGCACATTCGTTCGCACACTGGCTGCGATGAAGATGACTTATAGACCTCTGCTTGACAGTCTCATTGGGCTAACACCATAGAAACACCTGTACAGGGGCGACGTTCACAGATGGGCCCACATGCTAGGCCTTTCGATCATAGCCACGAGGCAGCAATCTGACAATGTGTGCGTGTGTGTGAGTGTGTGTGTGTGTGGGTGTGTGTGGTATTTGTGCACGCTAGCTCCACACCCCCAGCTCCAAATGAACATCATAAATCCCTGCAGCATGATCTTTATGGCTCTGACTAACGACTCTGCAGCAGTTATTTATTGAAACAATTCAACCACCCAGATTGAACAAGCTACTTTTCAGGCCCGCGCTCACACACTCGCCAGGCTAAGCATGTATCCCCGCTCTGCCACTTTAAGCACGACCCCTGCATGCGCCCTGGAAGGAAAGTGGGATCAATTCAAATAAATCTGAATGGCACCTCCATTTCAAATGTGCTTTGTGGGAATACACTTGGTAAAAGCGCACGGCAAGTCGTTCTCCTTTGTGTGATATTTACTAGGAGGAGCAATGAAAGTTAAGAACACTGCCTTGATCCAGCTCAGCAATGTCTAAACAGCTAAGGATTTGACAGTGCAAATATAGCATTTTGAACTGCATTGTGTTACGGGAATTGAAACTGTTATTCTTATGATCACATGATATTTATTATTATGAAGATATATAGCCATTAGACAACTCTCTCACTCACTGTAATGTGCTGCACTTCCTACTACACTGCCAGCTAGTGCTTTGCATGTAATTCCTATGAAAACAAACATGTCTCTCTGCTCTTTTCAGCTGGCAGTGGTTCAAAGCTGGCTCAGGGCCCTTGAGGATCAGCAGCAGTAGCCCCTCGAAACCACCGAAGTGCTTATTTCTCCTGTACTCCGCAGCTGCCTGTCTGCAAATCTACTATGACCCCCGTAATCTCATGTGTCCCGTCACGGTGTTTGCCCTTGCAGAGATGTATTCATTTATTTACATGTCAGGGCCATGTCACTAACATGAGGGACGAGGGCCAAAGGGCCAGGCTGGGCCAGATGTGTAACAGGTGGTGAGGCTGGGGCACTGCGCTCCCCTAGTCACACTTGGTACAGATGGATGGAATGATAAACAACCAGATACAAAGAGAGAAAACACACTCTCCCTTCGCGCCAGCCAGCGGCCTGTCCTTAACCCCTGCATCTGTTGCTGGCCCCAATCTGACCTTGTGTTCCTAGAGAGAAGAATGGGAAACCACTCCTCACATGTCCTGCCCATCCATCCATCCACACACAGGAGCACATACGCAGACACACACGCACTCATATACACAAATACACAGCACATGATCATTAAGTACTACATTTCTGTAGCCGGAGGGATTTGAATCCCACTAACCAATCACTATAGCGACTGACCTGTCCAGTCATAGATGTAGTTTTAAGTTGATGTTAGCTGCATTAGCCAGTTTACAGCGTTTAGCAACTTTAGCAAACTACAAAAATGTCAGTCAGTGTTGACACTTTGTGCAATTTATGCTAAATCAATTTGTTGGTGAAAGGGGTTACAATTACAAATGTGAGAGCTCTATGTTGCCAAAAAGCCAGTGAAAAACATTTGAGGGTTGACGACTTGTTTGTTAGCCAGTGTTAGCTAATATGCTAACAGTTTTCATCCTGTTCTACAAGGAGTTTTTCAACCGAGAAATTGCAGTTGAATTGGGCAACACCAGATGCTCTGAATTGTTGGAAACACAATGATGCGTTTTACATTTCTGGCAGCAACAACAGCAGTTTGTTTGGAACAAATAGAACTCCTTTGTTAGCACGAGAAGCGACAGCCATTATGGCTGAAAAGACAAAGGAAAGAGAGGCATCTACAGAACCTCATACTTTATCAACAGAATATCAAAGGGAAAAAGATGTCACTGGGCACACAGTTTGGTTGACAAGTGATCTCTTGGTAGTGCAGTGCAAAAACAGCAATGAGCACCAAAAATGTCACCATGAAATTAAAATAATAAAGACAATTTCACAGTTAAGCACTTTAACTATTGTAATGATCACAAACAGTAGTGGATCTGAACTTCCATCGGGAATGGACCCTTTACATGTGAGATGAATTTCTGGAAAATGCCTGTGATCTCTTTTTCCTATCTGTAGCAAGTAAAAAACTATCAAGAAACCCAAAAACCCATCCTGTGTAGATATCTTGCATTGCCACCTTCTCCCTTGAAAAATCATTTGAAGTGTGTGTGTGTGTGTGTGTGTGTGTGTGTGTGTGTGTGTGTTTTCACCTGTTTTTGTCATTGAGCCGTGAGATCTCCTGAGTCTGCTGGAGAATATGTTTCTCCAGTCGGTTAGTAAATAGCGAGTACTCAAGCAGCTGGATCTCCAGGCGACTTGTCTGATTCAGCACCTACAGAGGGAAGAACAGAGGACTAGATGCATTGTATAGGCAAAAGTTTGGATGGCAGTGATGACAGGTGATGTTTGAAAAGTTGGGTTAATGGATAAATGAAAAAGACACATGATAATGTGTATTCTCTGATCCTTTGATAAAAACATAAGTAGGAAATTCTCTCATATGCACCTGTGTCATGTTTTGAAGTATGAGATAAAACAAAAATTTGAACAAAGCAGCTGAGATATTTGTACAGGTTGTGATTTCATGGATCACATCAACTTTGTAGATAGAGAAAGAAAGCATTAGGATCAAAACACCGCGATCTGAAAAAACAGATTGACAGCATGACTGAAGACACATCTGTGTTGTGGTACTGCGTTTCATGTTTTAATTGGCTTGCTGTCAGTCACCTAGATCAACTCATTGTGTCAGTCAGAGTCTGTAGAACCAAATACCAGGTGTCTCAAAGCATTGGTCACTGCCCTTGGATCTGAAGAGTCATTGGGTTACATCTGATTTACATCTAATTGGCTGCTTAATCATTTGTTCACGAGTGACATCATGTTTCTTGGTGCATGGTTACGACCCTGTATTTGTTGATTTGGACCGGTTTTGGAACACTTTCTCTTGGGGTCATTCCCTGAGGGCTGCTCCCTGATTGGCTCACCTGGGTCTCCACATCTGTCAGTTTGCGAGTCTGCTCCGCTGATTGGCTGAGGAGGTTGGTCCCCATCTCCAGCATGGCAGCTGTCTGGGTGTGGACGGCGTTCCTCTTCATTTCCTCCATCCCAGATCGCACATTCTCCTGGATGTAGTTTTCCAGCTGCGGGGGAACGATCAAACGCAGAGAATATTACTCAGGATGTCAGATTTACTATTGCCATAGTGGCGATAATCATATTGAAGTAGATAATGTCCTTATGTTCAATGACAGCTTGATGCAGCACGTAAAGCAGCAACCTAAAAGTGAAGCCATTTATCTCCTTGTCACCTTACTTCTCTCAGGTGCTCTTATGATCCCCATGTGGCCCAATATCTCTAAGACCCTGGTAATATCTCAACATCCATCCATCCATGCATCCATCCAATACAATCTGCAGGTCTACCTCAGGCAACCTCACATTATTAATTTCTGGATGTTTAATGGCATTTTGGAAATGGCATGATTTCTGCATACTGGAGAGGCTGACAACATGATATTGGTGCTCTGGACTTCAGGGACAGTTCCCTAATCAATCACAAGCTCAGCGAAAGAAGCGTGGAGAAAACTCATCACATGTTCTAGCAGTGGTAAAAATAGAGCACCATCCATCTTACTTCAATAAACAGATTTTCTTATTAATGTGGCCATTTTGAGCTAATGGCACAGGGAAGACAAATTCAGCTGACGCCCAGGCATCATAGTTAAAACGTTTCCCTGTCATGAGTGATGGAATTTTGTTCGACGTTTAACAAGCGGCGGCCCGCGTCTTGCAATAAAGCAAAGCAGAATATTGAAAAGAACACATTAATATTTATGCCTTTTCTGGGGAGAAAAGATCAGACTTTACTCGTTAAACCCCATGACTGGAAAATGAAGTCTCTAAGGAGAAAGCATTCAAAATTATCCAGCTAATGAGTGGCTATCCACAGAAATCGATGGGAATTCAAATGAGGCTATGATTGTTTGTTTTCTCAATAGAAATGTCCATTTCAGAGAAGAATGGGATTATAATAATGCATGACCACAAGAGAAGGCTTTTTTTTTCTGTTTTCTGTGAAGTATAAAAATACTGATCCGAGTCTGCAAATAGAGATGAATCAGCAATTAAATCGTTGGTCGGTGCTAATCTCTCTCTCTTTGTTTCTCTCTCTCCCTCTTGATCGCTCTCTCTCTTTCTCTGTCCCTCACTAACTCCCTCTTTCTTTCTTTCAAATCGCTCCCTCTCCTTCTCTCTCACTCCATAAACCCATCTCTCATATTTTTGCTACTTCAGGACGCTTGAGACAGCAGAAAAAAAATCTCTTCATAACGAAGGTTTGTGAAGAGATTACCAGTGGATTAGAGCCAACTCCAAAGGCAGAACCAAAGATCCCTGCATCATAATCAGCCTCCCTTATTGAAGCTGCTATCTGCAGCCTGTCCAAAGTGTTCCTATTACTGCCGTCTATGATAGAGCTCAGTCCAGAGGTCTTGATACACTCCATTTCCCACTGCCAAGGCATGGGCCAAACAGAAGATTTTATTGCAGCTCTGTCAGAAGCGGCGCTATGCTGCCAGATAAATCACATTTGGGATGTAGTATCATTCTGTCTCATTGTGTCTGAGAGGGACAGAAGGGGGATCAGTGCTGAGGAAATCATAGGATTTGTATCACTTGATATCTTAATTGTCTAGCCAGTAGACACTTTTGTTCTCGGTCCCAATTACAAGGGATGGAAAGGCACATCAGCTGGGTGTTCCTGGCATTGGACAAGGACGGGCTGAGGTACATCAGGAGGAGGCCACATAGCATTGGAGTCAAAAGGGACAGTGACCTTAAGATGTGTCAAAGTCATATGAAGGGGAGGTTCAAGAGGGAGAGAGGGGAAACAAAGGGAAATGGAGACGAGTCAGATAATGTGGCGGAGCTAACGCGCTTTAGTATTGGCTATATGGAACATACCCAAGCCAGGAAATCAGGTCAGCAATTGGAAGCCTAGCCACCTTGATCTCTTTGCAATATTACTGTTTTAGCATAATCCACACAGGCTCCTAAATGAAATTACAAAAACACTCTCACTTCCTCTCTGCCAGTTCCTCAGGGCAGCAGAGGGCGGAGGGGATTGGACAGAGGTCGCATTGGGGGGGGTCGAACGAGAGAAAACAAACACGAGTTTCTTCTTGGAAACACCAGAGAAGGAGTCTAGAACATTAAATTCAATCCTGAAGCCTTCGTCCACTCGAAGATTCCTTTGAGGAACATGGTGGATTAGTGTGCAAGCTCGTCTGTGTGTGTGTGTGTGTGTGTGTTTACTTTCAAGGGGTTTGTGTGAAAGGCCCACAGTAAGGGTCACAGCATCGCGGGGGAGCTTTGAATAGGACTGTACAAAGTTTCTCATAAACAGACACAAACATACACGGACAAATGCCCAAAGCTGTCCGCGACTAAGTTCCTCCAAAACGTTCTGCAGATATCTATAATGGGCCTCGCAAGGTGTTGAAAAGGCTTTTCCATACAAAGTCAAAGGTCAGTATTCCCTGGCGCATATCAGAAACTGACTCTCTTGGGTTGTGCTTGTGTTTGTGGTTGAAATCCCACCAACACTGCAATTACTTATGCATTGCTTTTGCCCGGTGGGTGTAAGGTGTTGAAAGGTTTGATTTCCATGCCCAGACATTAGGGAGAGAAAGTGCAGCCACAGAGCCGGGTCTGCATGTCAGCTTAGCTTTTTTGCTATAGATGGAAGGAATTAAACTGTCTCTCGTCAGCTCATATCATGGCACTGGTGGAGAGAGAGAGAGAGGCTGAGAGACTACTGGCTGCATAGAACATGCTTAAAATGAGCACTGTGTCTGATGCTATTGTAATCTGCTGGTACATTAAGCTTTAGGCCATGCTTTAGGGAGTGTGTGCACAGATAATCTGCTATACACATAAAGAAAGGTGTGCAATTTGTGTGTGTGTGTGTGTGTCTCTCTCTCTCTCTCTCTTAAACACATACACACAGGATATTGTCTCAGGGGAGCCTTCACATGGGACTCAGGTCTCAAGTTCAAAGTCTGAGCGTCAGACAGACAGCACACAAAGGATTTCAGAGCTTGTTTTTGTGAGTGTGTGTCAAGGCAGAGCGGGTGTGATAGACAAAGAGTTTGGGATTTGATGGTAGACAAGTCAGGGTCTGAGATGAGGCACATTCATCATCTGAAGGGAGGAGAACAGTCCAGATAGAGCCGCAGCAGACTGAGGGGAACAGAGTGCCAAAGGAAAGGAAAGGAAAATAAAGGAAAGGACATTCATTGCAATAAGAGTGTCTGAGAGAGGGAACTGGCAGAATGCAGGAAAAGCCTTCACACTCAGAATTGCTCCATTTTCAAATCCTGAAACACAATCAACTCGTATGCCCTTGGCTGGCCAATCTAAACAACAGACACAAATGCTTATAACCAGCCTACAGATTAGTGTTTAACATAAATACTCTGTCTGAAAGAGATGCAGACAAGAATAGAGAGGAGGGTGGAGAAGGGTGGCTTTTCAGTCAGTCTGTCCCAGACAATAGCACAACACTGATGCTGTACCCTGATGACCTTTGCAATGAAAACACTATTGTGAAGCCACTCTTAATCGCATCACTTCAGTTTAGTCATTCGTAATCAGGCTAAATGGCACTGCAAAGGCCAATGGCCCGGAGACGAGACATGCTAAAATGTGTCTCCCGTAGATAAACAAATG
>OMKZ01024138.1:0-14703 GCA_900302535.1 Neoniphon sammara
GTCTGGATAGATAACTTCTAGCCCTCCACTTAAATAAAGAGGGGTAAAAAAAAAAAAAAAGCTCAGTCTGCTTACTGATTTCAACACAAGATGAATTCTACTGTATTGTACCAAAGGCAAAGGGAACAGGCTGAAACACTCAGGCCAACTTTTAGGTCATGGATTTCTAAGGAGTTCTAAGTATCTTATTTCTGGGCCAAAGTTGAGATGGCAAAGGAAGCTTCCAGTCAAAACCTTGTGACTTCGCCAGTTTCATTTTTCCTCGTGGTTCCCCCTGTTCGCCTGCATTCCTCTAAGCTATGATGGCAGATCTCTAAAAGGCATTATGGGCCACTTACTGACAGAAAGATTTATCCAGAGGACTCAGAGTTGGCATGTCGGCTGCTCCTTCCGCATGGTAAAGCCCCAAAAAACAGGCAATAACAGATAACAGCTGCAGCAGCCTGGGCACAGCCTGCAGAGCAGCAGTATAAAATTAAACAATTCATTTCAATCCAATTAGACAATGAACACAAGAGTGAAATACAAAAGAATGGAAATGTTTATGGGTGTTTTACTCTTTGATAGTTACAAGCTATTCTTCAGCGAAGGAATAGAACTATGGTTCATGAACTGTAGGCGTGGATCAATATTATGAATAAAGTGAAAAGATCAATTTACATAAATCGGTCTTCAATTAGAACATTCAGGGTCTATTGATGTGTAAAATTTCACTTTATACATTATATTTTTATATTGTATTATTTATGATTTATGTTATCTATTATATATTACATAACCTATTGTTCAATAAAGCATAAAAAAAGGATAAATATCGCGGTTGCTAGGCGACAAGCACCCTATCCGGGTCACACAGGATATGTCATTACACCTTACCCCACCTTAACCTATTGGCTTATCTAGGCAAGTTAGCTCAACTTCAGCCACAACAGCGTTCGCCACAAATAAACAAAAAGGCCATACTTAAAATATAAGTTACTAATTGTTAAAATAGACCATAGTCACTTTAACTCCATATAGTATAGGTCTGCCATACTTATCTCTGCCCCAAGCTAATACTGCCACCAACTGGAAGGGGCGTAACGTTACGGTGCACTGCAATATTTTTAACCCAAACACTCAGCTCCACGTCTTAGAATCTTATTTAAATAAAATATATTTTTACCAGTAATGGTGATAATTTCACTTGTTTTCAAGGTAGTCTCGCATTTTTCAGGAAGTTTCTGGAAACATATGTCAGTGTCTCCAAACAGGCATGAAGCAAGACAGTCCACCAAGAGAGTGACTTTTGATTCTTTAAGAACATTCATGAAGATTTGAATTGTGGACTAATCAGACCACGTACACTGCACGTTTGTCACTAAGAATTGGCCTGTAGGTACCCTCTTGATATGTTTTGCACTTAAAATAGTTGGTGCGCACGGCAACAGCTGTATCGAATTACTGTGACACCAAGTAAACAGTGAAACCGTCTTCATTACAGTTAAGATGCATTTATCTCATAATAAACCTTACCATCGTCCAGGTCGTCAAAGTTGTCCTCTTGACAGTCGTTGCAGGGCTTTGTTGCTTCTCTCTCGTGCTGCTGCCGCTGCGCAGTCCGCCATTGACGTATGATTGTCGGAAAAGTTTCATGTGACTAAAATGGCATCAAAGACGACTGGACATGCAGGTGCACATTTTGCTCCATTTTATTTAGCAAACATTATTTACATATTTTCAAGAACACATGCTACAGAATTCCAGATTTACAGCTGCTAAACAATAGAAACAGCTCTTCAGAACAACCAAAAATACCTGATGACTAGGGAAAATGCCATTCAGGCTTTGAACACTGAGAAAACATTCAAGATTTTTTATTTATTTATTTATTTTCTTTAACAACCATTTCAGAACAAGGCCTCTTAAACTATGCAGTTGTGATTGTGCAGCATATATTCTTATTCCTGGTGCTGCTAAAGCTCCCTTTGGTTTGTGCTTCTCTGCAGCGGTGATATATTAGCACCCAAACTTTTAAACAGGGCTTTAGTGACAACTTCTCTATTATGTGATCTAATGTTTTTACCTGATGTTGTCTACTTATCTAATGATTTTGCATTACCATCTAATCTGTAGAGAACCACATGGTGCTACAAAGCAGTGCAAGTTTGTGGTTTCAAAGTCAGGCATTTCTGTATGCATAGTACAAAAACAGTATACGTTGAACTATGCAATAGCTAGTGTCAATTGCAATGCCATGTTTGAATCGCAAGTCATTCTGCAATTTATATTTACATTTTTGAGTAATATTCCATCTTCCAATGGCCACATCAAGTAAGCATTTTTTTAATACTCCTAAATTGGAGCTCATTATCATAAGCAAATTCTAAAATTATTAAACAAGTTTGAATTCCCTGCATTCATTTAATGGTAAATGTCACAAATTGATGGTTTATCATGATGTTAGTCTAGTCTGGCCTTGATGGTGAGAGTCATTATTCAGGTTTGCATTCATGGCATCTAAAGAACATAAACCTAAGCAGTGTTCAGACTATTAAAAGCACACTCTCATAGCACTCCCAAAACCACACACAATAACTTAACATCCAAATTATGTAATATGTACATTTACATATGCACATAGAACCTAGAGTACCATGGTAACACGTTTAGCACACAAACTAGTAACCACAGTTACACTATTTACATTCAGTGCCACACACTACACTGTACTGTACATTAAGGCATGAGGTGTCTTTGATGCAGAACATCAGCAGAGGAGGGCTCACTGGGAAATGCAATGCACTGAGGAATGAAATGCATATCTGTGTGAATGAAATGGGCCAATCACACCAGGAAGGCAAAAGAAATCACTACAATAACACAGAATGTCCTGCAGTTAAACCATTACAATAAATTCATCTAACAATTGGACATATTGGTCTTAAAAAAAATCATTCACAAATGGGATAAAGCTGACTCTGAAAGAGGTTCATCACTGCTTATTATTGGAATATGTATGCCAAAAGATTTGAACACTTGTAAAAGATAGTACCCATGTTTAATTAGCAATAGGAGACACAGATAAATGTTACTGAGAACAATGTAAGCTACTGCTTAGAGCACCAGCACCTGCACTTCTGATGTACATCTTACATCGTAAATGATGGCAAATAAGCATTATCTATTTTGGCTAGCCTTGTTCATGCAATCTAGTTACCAGGTCATGACTTAATACAAGCAAAAAGTTGGTTTTGTCACTGAATTGATTCATACCTCTTAATAGTTTAAAAGTTCTTTGTAGGGCTCTAAAATCTGTCTAATCAAACCTAGGTGGAAGAGTCTCAAGTCTATATGCGGGATTGAAGCAAGCCTCTCTTTAACATAAGCTGCAAAAGCTGCAATCTGTATTTACTTTGTTTTGTTTGCTTTGTTTTTACAAATAATGGCATGTCAGCATGTTAGCATATATGTTTTATGGATGTACCATAACAACTTTGTAATTTCATTCATACAAACGTGTCTACTTTGCATTGTGTTCCTATTTTACTACTAGTCAACTGTTTATGCCTGTAATTTGCATGTATAATATATAGTAGATGTAACTGGAGGCCTGCACCAGGATCTATTAAATATGAGCCAAAAGCAAAGCCACAATGAATATTCAGTTATTTTCAACAACAGTATATAGCTGCACAGTAACTAAATGCAAGTCAAGTCTATATTCAGTATATGTATTACTAAGTAATACTGTATTTGTCTGCTCACTGCCTGCAGTGCACAGTAGTAGGGTAACTGCACATTGGAGAGTGATGCAAGTTACTTGCAATCTATCTCTCTGTTACACAACTTACAACCCATATTCAATGAGCACCATGCTTATAAATGATAACAATGCTGTAGGCCATCTTTCAGACAAGGACAGCGGCAGCAGAGAATAATCTTCAGCATTTTCTGTGAAATGTGCAAAACTAATCAAGAAAAAAAGTGAAATGATTTGATCTAAACCTCTTCACAACTTTTCCTGAAACATTTTACATTATCATGATCCTATCTCATGAGCCTCTCCAGTCCCGTACAAATTTGCTGCAGCATGTGTCAGGACACCATATTGTCCTTAGTGCCTTTTCAGCAGGATGCTGCCACAGGAGGTTCTTGTGGGTCTCTGTGGAGGAGAGTCCAGAAAGTGCTAGAGATGTGTAGAAGATGGATGACATCATCCAGGCACGAGGAAGCCTCCTGCATGTACAAGTCTTGAACAGCTAACCACAGACAGTCAGAGCATCCTATGATCACCTCAAGACAAGGCCAAATCACGGCCAGTGACAGCTAAGTCAAGCACACCATCACAGAGGGATGGCAGAGTACATGCGCTCATTCCAGGTCCTGAAATGCTGCTATTGGTTCTGAAATGCACCAGATGCATTATGTGTTGCTTTTCAGGATGACAGTGATCAAGCTGATGGAAACATTCAATGTTAAACTGAATGACTCAGATTGCATGTGTGGGAACAAATAAAGTCTCACCAAGTAACATATACATTAAATAATCTGGTAATCTGGTTTGTTTTCGCTGGCATTTTACAGAAAATACATATATTTTTCCATGATTTGGGATCTCTTGTGTCATTTTGTAGGACACTGAAAGCATTCATGTAAACTAAAGCCCTTTTGTGACAAAAGGTCACAAATCACAACATCACAATGCATAAATGCTGAGTTTATCCAGACTCACATCACCATTAGCTGTGCAAGCTATACACAAACATTAAAAAATAGAATGACTGTACAAAAATGAACAGGAGTCCAACCTGCCAGTATTTTCATTTATGCACATAGATTTAAACTGTCATAATCGGTGGGGTTGTCTTAGTATGTATGACTTAAATCAGCAATTCTGATTCTGCTGTTGAGGAGATCATTCTGTACAGATAGTTTGGTAGATTGTACAAACACTTAAGGGCAAAGTGTTATATCTCTGAGACTTTTGAGTTCGGTGTTGAATTGCTGGTCATTGCAGCTGATAAGCAGCACTTGGTTGTCAGTTCAGGTTAACTGATGGTAATTATGATCATAGGATGAAAGTTCTGTGCCAGAAGAGTCCTCTTAAAAACTTAGCTCAGGTCTCCTTTTGGTGGAACATATAACAATCAATATAATGAGTTGTCATTTGCGCCAGTCTACTGTGCCATTTGTGAATAAGGTTCATGTCACTGAGGTTTGAGTCTCATGGTCCTTAGCAATGGATAGAGTATGCCAACATAAAAATAAAAAAGCTCATTATTTTCACTGCCAGACTGAGCTGACATTGCAAACCTAGAAGAGCTGAGTTTGACCGCAGAGGCAAACAAACAGAAAGAGGAATTGTGGGCCTGAATAATTGGACTTCTTTAGCCAGCAGTGCTTAAAATATACTGTGTTATTGACCACTCTCATCTGCACTGATCCCGAGAGTGGAGCTGGCCTCACCCCTCCATCAGATGACTGCAGATGAACCAGAAGAAGGGGAGTTTGAGGAGGGTGAAGAGGGAAGGTTCCAGAAGAGCCACTTGCGTTTGCATTGCCGTCTCTGATACAGGTAATCCTCCTTGTCGCGCTCTTTACGTGCTCTTTGGTAGTGGTCATCCTCCTTCAGGTACCACACTGGTGGCCAGCGGTGTTTCTCAAAGTATTCCTGGTTCTCTGCAAGAGAGCAAACAGCATTAGAATGTTATGTGTGGCATTTTCATATGTGGTTGTCACTGGAGTTGTGGTTGTCTTTAAATTTTGAAGGGTGTACTTATCCAAAATGTTAGTTCCAATGCATCACTGATCATGATTGAAAACACAGCAGTTCATGGAGGATACTGATTCTAACAAACAGTGACACTTTTTCGTTATAATAATTACTGCGCTAACACAACAACAGAAACCTATTCATGGAATCTTTAAAATCCTGGTTTGCTGTACCGTTTGTTGGGGGATTGCAAATGGTGGGAGAATGGAGTATGTACATTTTGGCCTAGGCATGGTCCTGAAGGAAAAGTAATGGCATCATCAAAATCAAGAGGAATCTTTCTTTGGGGAGTATAACTGCACATACCAAATATGGAAATATGCTAATCAGATTTTGTGATATATTGTGTTCAAATCTAACATTTTGGCCTGAAGGTCGCACTAGAAGAAAGGTCATGAGGTCACCAAAACTAACAAGGTTCATTCTCTGGGAAGAATGAGTACACTAAGCAAATTACTTAGCAATCTGTCCATTACATTTAGAGCTAGTCAAAGTCAAAAGTTTGCCCTGAGGGAGGCGCTACAGGAAAGGATCACTGGGTCACCACAAAGAAGAACAATCTTCATTTAAGGAGAAGGAATGCACTCATCGCAATCAACAAATTACGTTTCATGATATCTTTGACATTTTGACAGTTGACATTTTGATGAGGGAGTGGCGCTAGAGGAAAGGTCATCATAAGGTCATCACAATTGATGGGGTTCATCCTCCGGGGAGCATGAATGAGCTCACCAAATTCCACTGCAATCTGCCCAATAGATTTTGAGATATTGTGTAGAAACCAAAATTTTGCTTCATGGCGGTGCTGGAGAAAAGGTTTATGAGGTTACCAAAATTGACAGGTTTCATTCTCTTGGAAGCACCAAATTTAACTCTATACACTGTTTATCCAACACTGCATTGCACTATACTATACTATAGTGCACAATACTATCTACAGTATGCACTATGTGCATACTACAGATTGGGCATTTAAATTGCTACAGGATAGTATGTCTGTGGAAAATGACAGGGCACCAGATTGTCAGTCTTAAGACATATGTTATTGTGACTTCTCAAATCAAAATATGGCGAATATAGGTAGCGACCATACAGTGTACTACTTAAAACAATAATGCCTGCTTTGCTGCTTAACCACCTAAAAGGAAATATAAGTCTTTTGTTGTGCGGAGGTGGTACAGAAAGCTTAATCTACTTTTACAGATTTAACTTTCTTGAGAGCCTATTAAAGTTATTTGTTTCACACTGAAATGTTCCAAAGGGGCCACACACAAACCTTTCATGGTTTGCATGTAGCATCCAGGGTGTCTTATTGCCATACTGTACATCAATTTAGTGTTCAGTGCACTAGATGATGTGTTACCTGTAGACTTGGCCTTCATGTCTCGGGGAAACTTGCGGCACACACTGTTATAATTGGTGCAGATGTGGTGAAGGCACCAGCCTGTGAGCTGCTGGGCACAGTGGAACTGTCAAGAGACAACAACGATATGATCATTTATTAAAACGCCGTTTTTATATTTTTTAACTGTACATAACTGCAAGCATTGTAGATTTGAGTTGTGGTTATACAGACATTTCTTAAAGGCAGAGCCACTCTGCAAGTAAAAATGATCTCTTTAAGCGAGTTAAACCTCAGTGGGGAGAGCCAAAGAACCACAGGTTTTCTGGATCAGTAATATTAGACTGAAGGCCAGAGCGGAATTAAAGGGAAAAAAAAGAGCTAACATTATGAAGCCTAGCACTCTTGGTACCAGCTGAAAAAATGCAGTATAGCTACAGTGATAAATTGGGTTAGCTAGTTGTCCAAATTGACCTTTGAATTTCAAACTGGCTGAATGAAAAAATAAATCACTGCCATCCTTTTTTTTAATTTATACTTTGACCAGATTCCTTCTTTGCCAATCAAATTTGTCAGCAAGATGGCACTCAGTAGAGCGCAGACCTCTGCCAAGGTCCCAGGTAGAAGTTACAGCCCCCTTCTAGTCTTGTGCAATACGCCATGCCCCTTTCAGTCAGTCAGTGTGAAAAACTGGTGAGGGCCCATGATCAACCACTCCAAAGTGTTAGGAAGCTACATCCCTTTCTGTGCTAAGTCCCACCCACTGCCATACAGCCAATTAGCGCTGAAAGTTGGTCAGTACCACCTAGACCCATGACCGACCTCACCACGTGGTTTTGTGATGTTATGTGGATGCATTTGGATGACGCTGTCTGTCCTAAGCTCCAGTCCTTTTCGGCAATGCTATTGTCATAGGACATGCCCCTTTTGGTGTGGAAAGTTGGTATGTCAGGATGACCCATGACCAACCTTCCCATCACATTTCATGATGTTATGTGTTCTGTTCATGCCATGTTCCACCCATTGCCACACCCCCTCGAAACCAACTGACAAGGAAAGTTAATCACTTCTTTGCTGGCCCAATATTTCCACAAAGTTTAATGCAAATCTGCAAACATAACCTCCTGGCCAGAGGTTTCACCTCCTATGTGGAGGTAATTGGCTAACTTGCGCTCCAAAAAAATTATGTCTCTTTGGCCCCACTCACTGCATTTTAACCTCTGCCTCAGCAACAGAGCAGCTCTGCATCTGAGAAATGCTTGTATAACTAGTAAAAATCCTGCTGCTGAAGCATGAGACAAGTGCTGTATAGTTCAACATTTTGGTGGTTGACAGGCCAAACTACCTGGGCCATATCCAAGTACACCAGAACATCTCCATCAATATCGGTCCCCATCATCGCTGCCTCCATCAACACTGTAACTGTGTAGAGCTCTGAAACAAAGCAAAGGCTTGTCATTCCATTAATTACATCATTACTGGGAAACCAACATGATGGGCTTGTTAAATACAATCCCATTGTTTGTTTGAGCACAATAATAACTACGCCAGATGCAGCAATACCTGTAAGTGCAACCAAGTGGGGGAGGCAAAGACGATTGGCAAGAACAATGAGCTCCATCGCATCTAGGTCAGGTCGAGAACAAAACCGCCCAGTATAGAGATATTCGAGTACAGCTCTCATACAGCTGCGAGTCGTATTGGGAAACAGCACCTAACAAACAGGAAATTGTGGCAGCATGACAAGGTATCACTGATGACTGCTGATTTTTACATTTAATGCAAGAGCAAGATCAAATCTACAAGATTATGTCTTTTGTATTTGCTACTGTAGATCCTGTCAAGGAGTAAAGAAAAGGAAAAAAACATTTGTTACACGTTATCAACCAAGTTCTACAGCAGAAGCAAAACAGCAGAAGCAAATAAAAAGGTCACGATTTGCCTCAAAACTGAAAAGTTGTTTAAGACATGAAGTGTTGGGGAAAATGTCAAAATGTGACTTATTGAGCAGTAAAGTTTTTTTTTTCAATTTATTTTGACAGGCTGACAAACTATCTAAACAATATTTTTTCAACAAGAGACTGTAAAATATTTGCATGTATTATTTTATACTATATGTAATGCTAGGGCTTTGATTATCAGTTAAAGTAGAAAATCATAGCAGTAACTAAGCTCACAGCATTATGCTAGAATTACAAAGGCAGGCATGATAATCGTATTACTACAGATTTGTATTCCTCTGATTAAGTTATATGCCTTCTTGGTGCACAGACCACATAGTTATGTGGTGTTCTACTTTGGTCTGTACATCCATTGTTCTCTGCTGCAGTGATATGCTTTGCACAACTGTTACAGATTTTTTATTAAATGCAGCTTATTTATGAAACACATTTTGCCACCTGACAGTAAAATAGTGTAGACACTATTGAAAAGGGTGGTACAAAACATTTGTCCACCATTTTGATATTTGTGTCTTGATTAAGACTTGGCTAGCTTTGTTATGAACTATTAGGTCTGGTTATGTTTTGTATAGACCTACAGGCCAATATAATGTGATGTGGAATGCCTTACCTCTTTGGTGCAGCTCTCCACAAAAGGCCCCCCGAACATAGCTGCCATCCAGTCACAACTAGAGATGAGTAGGGGCTTATGGGCCATGATCGTCCCATCATCTAGCTTGAACACTACATCTGTAATGCAGAGGTGATACACTTAACTTGCTTAGCACTTAACTTAAAAGTGTTTTTTTGTTTGATCATGTTAGTTGTGAAACACTGATTGAACGGTACAACAGCATTCCACCACAGTAGTTCTCCATATTCAAGGATCGGAACAAATTATATCCACTCACCAGAAAAGGTTCCTTTGGCCAAACACTCTTTGACTCGGTTTGTGCGGCGTACATGGAAGGCTTTGGTGATTTCTTGATTCATGAAGGCTTCATTATTAAGTATATTTGCCACCATCATCCGCAGGTCAAAGACCTCCAGCAGCTCAGCAATGTGCGCAATGTGCATTAGCTCTTTCTCGTGCTCATCCAGTTGACCTGTGTACAGGTAGCGAAGTACTGCTCGAAAAGGACCTAGCTGCATGGACTGGTCCATGTGCACTACGGTCATGTGTCTGGGGCTGTAGGTCACAGGGTCATCTACAAGCTCCTCCTGGATGCTGACAAAAGCTCGACTCCACGAGGAAAGCAGTCTACCCCGACGGCCCCCTTCCGAGTCCCTCAGAGTTCCATCACTAGTGCAGGCCCGCAGGTTGGCCCTGTCCCCATCGTCACTGCTCTCACAAACATCAAAGCTAGCAGCACGCATTAGCAGCTCTCGGCCAGAAAGAGGACCACGTGGCGGCCTCTCGGCCTCCTCAGGTTGTGTGTCCATAATAAAGAGGTCATAGAACTTTGAAGAGGAGGTCGCCAAGTATATCTTATGTGCAAAGATTTTCTGTCGCTCCTGTAGCACCAGGATGACATCAGCACAGTGGGGGTCCTCCAAAAGACGGCCTGGATGCTCCTCTGTGGTGGTTGGGGGAGGAGGCACAGTGATTATAGGTGGGGGAGGTTTTGGAGGCAGGAACGGGGCCTGGAGAAGAGGTCGCTGCACATTTCTGAGGTGAGACTTCCAAAACTGCAAGTGACGGCGTGATATCAATGCAGCTCGGATAGCATTATCAAAGACGTCCTTGACTCCAAACTGAGCCACAACACTGGTCTCATAATACGGCACACCAAGCTCCTTGGCCACCTCACGGCCTCTCTCTGGAGGAAGAATCTCATTGGATTTAATTGGCCTGAAAAATACAACAAATGCATCAAAGGCATTCCTGGCACTTGATGCAAACTATGAAAGAGTGAATTACTAAACAAAAATGTATGTAATGGAGCAGATATTATCTGAAACAATTAAATTCCACAGAATAACTCATCAAATCATTGCATTCGACCATAAGGCCTGGTACCTTGCTAGAGGCCTCCGCGCCCTGTTGACTGCCTCCAGGTCAGCATAGCGCAGGTCCAGCTGACAGCCCACCAAGATAACAGGAGCACGGGGGCAGAAGTGCTTGATCTCAGGGTACCACATGGTCTTCACATGATACAGAGAGTTGGGATTGGCGATTGAGAAACACAGCACCACCACATCAGACCTGAAGGGAAGACATAGGGTGAATGCAAAGAACGTGGAAACTTCAACTCAAATTCTTTTCACTAAATTAGTATCACTGTAGTAGCACTGTTAGGCTAATATGGAATTGAGTTTACAGCATCTCACCGGCCATATGCAAAACGCCGGTCCTTATGATGGTCTCCAAAAGTATCCCAGAGGCGAAGTGACACACTGACATCATCCACCACATCTCTGGAGCGCTCTAATACCTATTGAGAGATACCCATCTATCACATTTAAGGATATTAATCCATCATCAAGTACAGAATTAACAACAGGATACTGACCTAATGTGCCAGTCAATTTACATCACTAATGATGGAGTGTTAACAGCACATGTGGTGAAAAGGTGCTTTTTTCATATGCCAATTTAGTCTGCCTGGAGAGCCTTTGATTTAATTCCACAATTAGCTTCTTTTCATGTCAAAAATGTGCAGATAATTTTCAAGAAATTATAGCTAAAAATCAATGGACTCCTGTACTCACCTCCTGGCATACTCTGTACTGGTCAATTGCCCAGACTGTGGGCACATGTGTGGCAAGTAGCTGGTACTGAGTAAGTGTGGCATTGCAGGCCCGGGCACAGATAAGGCGGGTCTTCCCAACAGCATTGTCTCCTACCACCACACACTTGATAGTTTCAACGTTTGGTCTCTCATAGTCCATATCAGAATCTGTCAACTGGGACCTGTCAAAATGCAAAGTAGCACAGATAAGCTTGGCCAAATAACTGGTCGAGCAAAGCTGCATCAGCACCCTGCAATCCTATAAACTATTCACCTGAACAGTACAGGAAGATGGATCGTTATGGTAATTAGCCCCTCTGACTATTCTTCATCTGCATTGCTCATTCTGCATGCAGAGCTATCAATGGATGGTCTTGTGACTTCACTCCAAAGGTAGCTGCCTGTGCCCATTCAGAAGTTCCCTGTCCTTGTTCTTGATATAGAAAAAAGATTTAAAGAGGCAAGGAAACAACAAGAAACAAATAGACCATGGTCAAATCCAGTACATAATGAGTAATATAATTTCAAAAGGTTTTTTTTTTGTAACATACCGAAAAGAAAAAGTAAATGAGCTATCAAAACAAGATCCTATTTTAAACTGTGCGGTTTGCCTGGTTTAAAATCCTTAATCCTTGCCCACAATTTTAACCATAGGTTCAAAAATTCTTAATATGTTATGGCTTACCTTTAATTGGTATAGATTTAAGGCATATAACAAGTAATGACAAACTAATACAGATTAAAAATAGCACTTTAATCAAATGAAATGGAGGGGATGAGTAAATAGATTATTCCTTCAACTCTTGAAAATGGTGGTTGATTATTTTGGTACCCAGACTGGTTTCCAAGGGAACTGTAGCCTGTTTCCATGTGTCTAAGTCTATATGAAACTATCCTGCATAAAATATACTGCTTAAAGTAAGTCAATATATTATGTTTTGATTTTTTTTCTGTTTACTATGTAAGACACTATATGCATAATAGAGGCATCTCCTCCACACATGCATGACAATAGGCCAGTAGTAGGGCCATTAGAGCCATGCAAGTATCCTACCTGTGTTTCGAGCAGCCTGCCACTTGCAGTTCAAACCAAGATCCATTCATAAAATCAGGCACATTTACTTTTATAGCAGGGTGCCAACAACAAAATCTTGTCAATCAGCTCTGAGAGTTTCAAAGTATTGGCACTTCATAGTTTGTACACTTTTTTGGATCCTAACCCTAGTTAAAATGTAGTAGCCTAATATTTGCTATGTTTAAGTTACACACTAGTTACTAGTGTTGTAACCTATTTACTGTCAAATTTCTGCCAGAGCTACAGACAGCGCATCAACCACTGTATACCCTAGAGCAAGGTTTTCCAAACTCTTTCATGTCATTTCATCAAGGACCACCAGATTAATACACATTTAACCCCTATTTGATGGTGCTTTTGTTCCAGTATCTCCCACCTAACATTTCGTCTGTCTTTAGTGGGAAGAGTAAAACCTCTTGATCATAACTGTCAATTATATTCATTCTTATACATCTCCTACAATTGCCCTAACTTATACGAATAAGGTAAACTATTTCTGATCCTACTGCCTACCTGCTCAGACCACCTCAAGGACCTCTGTGTGCCCTTGAAGCCCAATTTGGAAACAACTGTACAATGCTATCTAAAGCGTTTAATTGCGTAGCCTACCCTAACCCTAGCCCAGCCTCACTCAGTCCTGGTCCCCCGGATCCAGAACCTGCTGGTTTTCATTCTAGACATCTAATCGGTGACTGAGGTATCTGGAATGACAGGTGAACGCAATAAACCAGTTAGTAGGATAGTAAACCAGTAGTCCTCAGGAGAACCACTATCCTAACCTACACTAGTGAACAGACCAAGGTGAGTTCTCCCTGGCCCTTCAACCAAAACATCTGGCTCTTTAGGATAAGGTGAGGTTAGGATCACAAATCATTTCAGCCTAGTTGCCTACCACGGCTTGTTCGCTGTTAGTATACTATGCTTCTAAAAGTATTGAACGATTGGTAGTTAAGGGTCACTTGAGGTTTGCGAGCCATTCACAAAAAAGGGCCAATTTATTGAACACACTTTCCCCATGTCTCCACCTACAGCATAAAAACCAACCGGATTTACAGTCTTTGCTTGGGCTCGTGCCAATTTGACACCATAGTTACACAGCCTCCAATTCTCCTCATTCAGATGCCTTTTCCCGCTAGTCATTGCGCAATCCCCCGACTGATTAGCTTATATTTTGATATGGTGAAGCAGGGACTAGGCCCGGGCCTTGTGATCATGCTAATGAACAGATCACTAACATAATCCTGTATCCTCAGTTATCCTCTGTACCAAATATGACAAAACTGTACGTATCCTACCAGAAGAACCGAGCAGCTCTTTTTCCATTCCCACCTAGGCAAGACGCTAGTCATAAGGCGCTGCTGCATTACACGTTATGTAACACCCAGTCAGGGGCTCGAAGTGGCATTTAATGTTTATTTAGGTCTGTGTGCACAGCAAAATGAACGATATGGATGTGAAAGCTATTCCACCTGAAGGGAATGTGCCATTTCCTCTTACCGCAACATAAGGAAGTGCTGCATCGGGTTGGTCGATGAACGAGATGAAAAGGGCTCCATCGGATGCGGCTTGCACCTGACGGCAGCTCGTATTTAACTTCATCTTCAAGACAAGGTAAACGACGCCTGAAAACGAGCGGTAGACCGCAGATGTTTTGAACGAAAGTCCTCGGGATCGGTGCGATAAGTCCGCCCGCAGTGCCAAACAGCAGCGCTGATCTCAAGCCTGTCGGTGCATCGCAGAGCCGCAGCCCCGACCGTCAAGGAACCACCTCCAGTCACCTACTGTAGGCCTCCGTAGCTAATAATAGGCAGGCGCACCGACCAAAAAAAAAAAAAAAAAAAAAAAAAAAACAAATTAAA
>OMKZ01024152.1:0-12738 GCA_900302535.1 Neoniphon sammara
GACAGCCACATCAGCCACTTGTCAAGAGCAGCTGATGTGTCCTCACCCCCGTGCATCCATCAGCACGCACGCACACACACATGCATACTCACAGGGATTTGTGCAAATTCATGAGAAGACCCCTGGCCTGTGTCTCCATAAGCTCTTGCACAGCTCTATAAAAAGATGTGACTATGAGCAATATGCTTATGGCCGCCTCTGCCTGTCTAAAGCGAAAGTGAGCTCATCATCACATGACAAATATAGACCTGTTAAATCCACTTTTTAACAAAGACTGGATGAAAGCAGGTGAGGATTTAATAATTCATCAAAAACCATTCAGCAATAGTCTATTGGTTATGTGCCTAATTAACACTGAATCCATCTGACCTCCAGGCCCTTTGCCTTTTAACCTTGAAAGGTTGACAGCTTGACAACCTGCACTATAAAAAGGTCCAGCCTCGCTTGGGGATTAAATCTGACTGTACAAGAGCCATGTACTTGAGGAATATAGCACGTCATAATCTGTGCAAAGATAACCTGCACTGTCTGGCACCAATACACACTCTGCACCAGTACAATAATCTGCCTGAATGAAACATTCATCTGAAATCGCACAGTAAAAGTAAAATGCCCTGCACAAATTCTGAGCTACCCACGATAACAGTATCACTAATGACATGGGGCACCAAAAAAGAACTGTGTGACTTTCTGTTCCCTCTCTTGGCTGCACAGTTATTAGGCGGTGGGTGAGATTCACGGCTCTCTAGATGTAGATGATAAGGGGTGAACAAGTGAGTGTACGTGCATGACAGTCCTGCACCCTTTGAAAAAAGGACAACTCCTGCAAAACAGGCATAATGTGTCCATACGTTATGGTAAATAAAAACACCGGGAACTATGACCTTCTATCAATAAAGATCATCATAAGGCAACCTCCAACCCTAATGCCCATTATTTAAAAAAAATCAATTATATTTTCAGTGTTTTCCTCACATAACTAATCAAATTGGTACTATTTATTCAGATTTATGTCAGCCTCAAAGGTGGGTAAACTCTATTCTGCAAATAAAAAGGTGAATGAACCACCCACTACATCTCTAAAGAACAAAAGGTAAAGTCATTTCATAATGCCACTTATTTATTTGAATGGCATGCATGCAATGTCAAAATAAATAAATAAATAAAAAGATGCAACTTCCCCGGTGGGTTATTGTATAATTGCACACAGTCTTTTTTGTGTATATTATCTCCGGAAATTATACAATTAAAACAGTATTATACGCGTCTGTTGCCTCTCACTCATGCGCTCTACACACAGAGATGACATCATGTTGGGTCAGCTTGGGTTTTGGTGTTCAGCTTGCTATCTAAATCTGCCATTTCAAGCGCGTCATGTTAACCTACATTCACTTTTAATGCAAATTATGAAACGAAACGCAGGATTGCATGCAGGTGGTAACCTCTTGTCATATCCGCTGTGTGAATTATAAACAAAAAAGGCAAATAAAGCGTTGTTATTGTTGCTGCGTGTAAATTACCACAAACATTTTTTTAAAGCCGAGTGTCATAAAAAATGCATTCAAACATGCAGATTGTGTTGGACTGGGTACACGGAGAGACGTATGGTTAAACGTAGTAAAATGTGATTCAGGTCCTGTGTGGCGGATGTTACATCGTCTTACCTGCTAAACGCATTGAGCCATTGTGGTTGTTCGTTGATAGTAAAATCCCACTCGCACCAATGTACCATGCGATGGGAAACAGTCATATTGCATGTGACGGACTCAAGCAGACAAACCTTACTCAGCATGACAATCTTCAAACAACACCTCAGCCAAGTTTACATGTTGTATCCAGCCGGTTTCGCTGTTTTAACCCCCCGCTAGACACTTTACATTACAACCTGTCATCTGCTCACCGCACTTACCCGTGAGGACCAAACGCGTCTTCCCAGTCGGCAGCCAGCGCAAATATCCAAAATTTGTGCGTGAATTGGAGCAGGTGCAAACACACACACAACCTGCAAACAGCACACTTTGCCCCGTCAGTTAAAAAGCAAACCTACGCACTTAGCGGAGCTGATGCTGATGTGTACTCACCACCTCTGAGTGGCGTTTCAAAACAGCAACCAGGCGAGCAACGTCGAAACCAAGCGACTGTTGCCATTTTCAAACTTGAAGAACAAACTATAACCACCACATCTGAATAACGGCTACTTTTTTTTTTTTTTTTTTTTTAGCCTTGACATCTAGCTTAGCTCGCCCAGCCAAGAGGAAGTGTCATGCCTGTTGAGAGCGCGAGGCCAGTAGCTGTGTAAACCAAGCGGGACAAACAGTGTTAAAAGCGAGGCGTAAAAAAAATTAAAATAAAAAAACACTTACCTGCTGAATTACTCGTAGTGGCAGAAAAGCAGACGCACTTCGAGAGCATTTAGTCCAACTCTGAAAGATGTCGGAGCCACTTTGCGAAGTGCTGTCAGTCGGTCTGGACTTCCTGAATGACGGAGCAGCAGGAGCACAACCCCTCGCCCGTGTTTGACAGCTAGTTTGACAGGCGGAAATAAGTTGTCTGATGTAGTGAAGGGGCTGCTGCAGGATCTATACACTCCACGAGTGTATTTTTTGTAGAAATAAAATAGGAGATGGGCTATATTTTGCAAGTATTTAACGTGCTATGGTTTGCACCTAAGGAATGCAAAAACATGTAGTGTAAAATATATGGTCCATTTTGCTACCTTAAAAGGTAATTGAATCACGAAAATAGATAACTGAATGTAAAATCGTCCTATAAGTTATTTCCGTTGCAAATTATTAAATATACATGGACTGAGCCTTCCCCATTCTGTCGTAACTCGAGTGATGGCAAGCCGGTTCTCTTCCTAATTTTACGAAGTGCAACCCTGCCACCTCGTGGTGAAAATGTGAAGTTCAATCCTTCCACTCCGAAAGGCCTTTTTATTGCTCATTATTGAAAATATATTGTGACATTACGACTCACTGCTTCAAATATGTGAAAGGAAAGACATACACAGGGCATTCCAATGTGGATAAATGAGTGCATGTGTCTCTGTTATCATCCATAGGTAAAAGTTAAAACCTGATTCTCTTAAAATCTTCAGCTGTTTTGATGTAGACTCAGTTTCTCAGCTTGAATTGTCATCCCTTGTAATATCAAACCACAATCTTTGTCATGGCTGCAGTTTCTGCATGTGGTGTGACTGGTCTTTGCTTCACCAAGGCACAAGGTCAGGGTCTAAAATCAATTAATGAACTGCTCGGTAACCATTAAGGGGAGAGTCCTCCATAATATACACTTGCACATATGCTGTAATTTGGATACATGCTAGAACTGATCTTGACGACTGAATTTGCAGTGAAGCAAAACCAACATAATGTTGTGCTGTAACTAAACAGAAAAAGATGACATTTCCATGACTGTATTTATGATGGCATTGTTGTGGCCACTTTTTAATCAAGTGGTTATGTCTGCTGGTGATCTCAGGGCTGAGAATGAATACAAGAATACAAGTTCAGGAGAAAGAACCATCATGATTTGCACAGTGGCATGCCATGACATGGCATTGGCTAAACACCGAGCCATGAGTTCACTCCTCACTGCATCACAGTAAGTTTGGGGAAATGGAATGTGTGTGCAAACAACAGACGCTGTTTGACTGATGCTGCAACGAAAGCCAAGAGAGGATGTGAGAGCCCAGCTGATGATGAGAAGCAAGTGTGGAACGAAAATTAAAATGGCACGAGATTAGTTGCGAACCTACTTCACACTTACAAATAGCTGCTTATGTCAGAATACCTTGGATTTTTAATGAAATAATGAATGCTTGAGTATGTGTTTGGCTATAGTCCTTATAAGTCCAAGGATGTAAGTCATTCTAGCAAAATAAACCACAGCATGGCCAGAAATGTATTGGTCACTAAGCATAAACAGTGTTATTGCTGGTCCACCATGACCAGCACACTTGCATTAAATGGTTAATACTTTACATGTCTTAGCAATGGAAACAGGAGGCTGGAATGCATTTTAGCTTTTAATGAAAGAGACTGTGGGGCTGGCAGCCACTGAAATAAACAAGGGGTCCTCTATTGACATGTATTCAATTTGACTAGTTATAAATATAAGTTGATAACTGTGCCCAAAGTATTTCGACCCCGTGACCTCCATCAGGATATACAAGTGTAAGGCTGAGCTTCAAACTATAAACCACAGTTGTAGGAAACACGCACGCTGAGCTAACGTGTTAGCTGGATAGGATACTTAGTTTAATAACATAAATATATACTTAAAAAAATTAAAAACCTAACTGCATTCAACATTAATGCAAGATTTGGTTTCACGATTTACCACCCATATACATGCATCGCCAGAATCTTTGAAAGAAATATGATCTTAGTAAATAGCCAGCTAGCTTAGTCAACCAAAAGGCATTAAGACATATTGCTACACTTCATGACGTTACAAAATATATGCCTGTATATGTTTAGAGATGAATGCTACTACAACATAAACAAAATATACACTACTATTATTAAATAAAATTCTTTATTGTGAAATGCTTGGAATTCCATCATGGAAACAGAAAATTTTATCTTACACTTTCATAATATTTGCATTCCGATCAGGCATATCATCAGGCAGTTTGATTCTCGGAGGTCCTCACAGTTGTAGGCGCTGATCCAAGCTGCAAAACACAAATCGATTGTTTATTTTGCGTTTGTTTACATTTTACCAGCGAACAAATGGCATCGACTTTACTATCACCTATGGTAGATTACTACAATGATGAAGAAGAACTTGATAGCGTAGACGAAGACGACGATCGGAGTTTCAGAGGAAGAGACTCAGAAGAAGGTAAACGAATAGGCAGCAAGCTCACTGACAGCCTGGCTCAGTCTACTTCTTGGAAACGGAATGTAACTGAACGACTATTGCATTTATCGAGCCAACTTTTGAATGTAATGTTTACCGTGACTTTTGCTTTAAGTCTGAATGAAAACATTGTTTATTCTTGTAAATATGTGGCGCATGCTACTTTTAGCACCTTTAATAGCTATTTTTACCTTGACCATGCCAAAGCAACTGTGTGCTAGCCACGGCTTCATGTGGCTAACGTTAGATCCAGTCCGCTAAATAACCTAAGTAAACATCGCTTGCCCAGTTTACATTCAACAAGAAACAATTCATAAACATGTGATGTAGCTAGCTAAAAACGCTAAACTCTAAGCGATCTCTTCCGGACGTCCCAACAGTAACGTTAGCTAATCTAATAGGAAAACTTAGCTCAGACTGGCTATTCTGAATAAAACTCGATAACGTAAAGTTAGGTAAATTAACGTCGGTCAGACGTATACGGCATCAGTTTTACCACACAGTCGACAAGGCTAACTAGCTGTCCGTGGAACCCCTTTGACTGTGCAAACCAAATTTATAGTTCAACGTTTTGTTGATCTGATCCCATAAATGCTTTTACAACGAGCTACTCAATCAGCTAACGACGTAACGTTAGCTACGAACATTGACAGGTCACAGGCGAAACCTTGCGTGCTGTGTCCAGTGCTCTGCCCTTTTCACTCTATTCAATGAGACAAGAGGAATTGCAGAGTGTGAAAGACAGACAAGAGGAAAGCAAGGCGATGACAGCACTCAAAGGTTCGCTAGTTTCCTAACGTTAGCTAATAACTCCATTAATTGACTTGTCTTTTCTTCGCCAGATACGTTGTTAAACGTGCCGGTAGACTTACGTTACCTAGTAATGGTTAATTCTTACACAGCAGACTGAGCTAACTTAAGCTAGCACATTAACGCTAACCAATAATGAAAGCTGCTGTGTCAGCTTAATACGACTGGGCCTTACCCATCTCCTGTGTCGTTTTGTAAAATAATCCTAGCTAACCCAGTGCTTATAAACTTGCCTCGTAAGTTTGACACACTGAACTTGGTTAGGTTAACATGCTAACGTTAGCTGCAGAGACAGAGAGTTGCCGTTGGACTAAATGAGCACGATCAAGTTAGCCCGGACCGTTTCTGGTTAATCCCACCATGCGGCAAATGTTTGACATTCAAGGTAACTGCTCCATTATTAATGCTACATTACTAATGTTGTCAGACTTTCGAGCAGAAGGGCATTGTTCGCCGGATATCATGTACGTTAATGTGCTCTCACTAGCTTCGTGTGTTTTAACCATTTCGTGATGTCGATCAGTCAGTAAATGTCGATTTTTTTTCGATGAAAACTTGGATATAACCTTGTGATGTGAAGTAGTATATCGGCCGATATTCCCGAGCAGAATGTCACCATTAGCTAAACCGTGCCACGCACGTTATTTGATCTACACGGCGCTCTGCTGTCTGTGGAATCAACTTTATTGCCCGGTGTTGTGTTGGCATAGCTAATCATTCCATTCAGCTATAGTATGTTGTAGTGACTCGTAGGTAGCCAGGGACGACTTTCACCTAAAGTTACTTTTAAGAGAAAACGTTTTCTATTCTGCTAGTGAGCTCTTTTCCCCCTGTGTGCTTCTCTCCAGACACTGAGGATGCCAGTGAAACAGATCTGGCCAAGCATGACGAGGATGACTATGTGGAAATCAAAGAACAGTGAGTGTTTTGTTATCAAGGACCCAGCCTCTGTCCGTTTTAGCCTCAATAAAATGATTCAGCTCAATGGGGTGAAGGTCTGAGAGTTTGCCTAATGTTGCAGACACTGGAAGGGAATGTGATTAGCTCTGGTTCATTTCATTGCAGGATGTACCAAGACAAACTGGCCTCCCTGAAAAGACAGCTGCAGCAATTGCAAGAAGGTAAAAAAAAAAAAAAAACAAGGATTTTTTTCTGTTCTTAAGAGTTCAACACAATTACGTAAAAAAAATGTCATTTTCATGAGAGTTGTCTATTTATTTACCAAAGGATGTAGTCACAAAAGTTTACTGAGGGAGGTGGTGAGACATTGCATCAGGCCATAAAGGCAGCTTCAGATGCAGTTTAAAAGAGCAGCTATTGTCTTTAACCTAAAAGAGGAAACCGTTGCGAGGCAGATGATAAATTTTCAAAGGATGACATACAGTCCTCCAGCCTCCACAGCTCATTTTACATAGTCAAGTCTGTTGTTTACTCATACAAGCTGTTTCTGAACTGCTGAGTGGGCTGTTTCAAGGTAGCACCATCAGCTGTCCCATTAGCTTGTTGTTGTTCAGATTGATGCTGAGTGTAGAAATAGTGGAATGAGATGTGGGTCTATCAGTAAATCTCAGTGTGTGTGTGGGTGCTCGGTGTGACAGTTCTGGGAGGACAGAATTTACTGATGAGCCTTCTTGGAGGTATTAATGGCCTATTTCAATGAAACATCTGTGATTGGAGGTGCCCCATTATATAACCACAGTGACTTATCTACTCCCACCCACTGCCTTACAACATCCAAGTTATGTGTTTGAATAAGTTTCCAAGTTGTTTAAAAAGAAAACATCAGACGCTGTGTGTTTGTAAATGGAACTTTCTGTTTGCAGGCACGCTGCAGGAGTATCAGAAGAGGATGAAGAAGCTGGACCAACAGTACAAAGAGAGGCTCCGTAATGCTGGTAAGTTGTGTAACATTAACAGATGGCATTGTGCCTCGCCGAGGGTGCATTCACACCAAGCATGTTCTGTTGATTTGAGATCTGGAGAGTTTGCTCCTTGAGTTTAGTTTGTTTTGGGTAGGTGAGAACAATTGCATTTGCACTCACGTGGCATTAAACAACAGCGCTGAGATACCTGACAAGACAAGTCTTAGTCCTCTTCCAATCAAACTGTGGTTCAGTTTGTTAGGACTGAGAATCTAAACTGAAACCACAGCGGGAAACAACCTCAAATCACAAGGCTTTATTGGTAGACAGATGTTAGCATCTGATAACCAGTAGGTACTCAACATAACGAATACAACCAAGGGCACACCATAATCTGGACTGATGCTCATATTCAGTTATTTCTCCATGTGTTTTAACTGGTGAATAAGTGGTGGTATAAGGTGAATTATGGTAAAATTCATATTTCTAAGTTAAGTTGTGACCTTGGATTGTACCCCAGTGTTGAAGGCAGCCACAGTCAACTTTTGTTCTCAGAAGTGATGGCATTAAACCGTTTGGTTAGCATAAACAGTCATATTGTTTTCTTCTCTGCCTCCACAGATCTGTTTCTCCAGCTTGAGGTAAGCGTTGTTGATACTGCTGACTGTTGCAATATATGGAATTCACACCTCTCTTTGTGGGACTATTTACAGGATGAGCACGCCTCAGTTCTCCTCTCTTCTTCTCCACACTCTTCCTCACTTCTGCAGACAGAACAGGTGGAGAGGAACTACATCAAAGAGAAGAAGGCAGCGGTGAAGGAGTTTGATGATAAGAAGGTCGAGCTGAAGGAAAACTTAATTGCAGAGCTGGAGGAGAAGAAGAAGATGATCGAGAACGAAAAATTAACAATGGAGCTGACAGGCGGTAAGGAGACCAGAGCACGACTAGCAAGGGACTTGCTCTGTAGGAGAGAGATGAAAAGAATTTGGGTAATGCTGAGATGGACCACATTTATTTTTCCAATGTCGGCAGCGGGAGATTTTCTCTTTCCTTTCCCAAAGAAGACAAAGAGGAATGGCTTCAAAGTCTTTTCTGTTATCACCTCAAATATTAACAAGCTCTCCAATTTTCAATATGGCTCGCTCTCAAACACACAGAAATCTCACTTTCCAGCTCTCTCCTTTTGAGTTGTCATTTACAGAAATTGCAGCCTGTAGCGAGTGTTGCCTGTAGTGACAGTTCCAACATCATGCTGTCAAGATGTTGAACGGTGATTGATGCGTTCGTATGCATCACGTCATAAAAATAGTCTGTATTAGAAATGTGCTGCTGTCAATCAGGAAGGTCATGGTTTCCATATGCGCTGTCGCCTGCATGTGGAAAGAGGCTGGATCTCAGATTGCTATTATTTTTCTGTCTCACGTAGACTCTATGGAGGTGAAACCAATCATGACTCGGAAGCTGAGGCGACGACCCAACGATCCCGTCCCCATACCAGACAAACGGAGAAAACCTGCGCCAGATATCCTTTACATACATCCACAGTCTCCGATTGTGAACATTTCTCACCATTATTTGTTGCTGTGGTGGATCTCTGTTTTTGAATTTTGAATTCATGACCCGCATTATTATTCACATTACTTTGTCATGATCTATTGATCCTTGGAAGGGAAATGTTCTTGCATCAGTCAGAGTGAGGTCAGAGGTCAGGGTCTATGGTAGTAATTTTCTATCATTTCAGCAGGACTTTCGCCACATTCAAGTCATATACTATTTACCATAAATGCCATCTTACAGCTTGTAAATGGCGTCAACATCCAACTGGTAATTACAAATGGGGAATCTTGCATTTTTCTGAAAGCTCCGATGTGTCCAACCAGGCGGTAAATAACAGAACTATCTGGAAATGGCGTCCTCGTATCAGTGGCATCCCACTATTAAATGTAAATAAATCATAATTTAATGCTAGTTTTTCTATGCATGCTTTGTTAAAGCACAAACCAGCTCTGCCTTTCATAAAACTGAACCTATTTTTTTGTAACACTAACAGCTGAATAGTGTTACCTTGTAATAAAGACTTGAAGAAGCCCCCTTTCAAGTTGTAGTTACAGGGATTTTTCCTACATCTACCTTCCTTCACATATGATGTGAACTCTTGCTTGCTTGACCCCCGGTTTTCTGGTTTGAGGTCAGTCATTCTATTCATTGTGCTACCCTACAGTGTTTTAAATGCCTTCCTTAACTCTGTGCACCTCAGTTAAATTATTTGCTAACAGATGAACAGATCATGGAGGACCTGCGAACACTGAACAAGGTAATTGTTTCTGAACTTGTGAAAAACAGGCTCCCCTCTGTTGAACCTCATTTTTCTAATAATTAATTTGAATATTTCCACACCTTCTCTTCACAGTTGAAGTCCCCGAAGCGGCCGGGTATGTCAACGCCGGCGTTTGCAATTTGTTTCCAATTGTCATGCACATTTCAGCTAATATGCAATGATTCATTTGTACCTGAATATTGAATACAGCTTGGTTTTGCATGACGACAGTATTCAGTTGTTTTAACCCTCCTGCTCTTTCCCCCCTGCAAGTATCCCCTTCGTCTCCAGAGCATCTCCCCACCACTCCCATGGAGAATCCCTCGCAGCGCTACGAGGCCCGCATCGAGGAGGGCAAACTTTACTACGACAAAAGATGGTATGCTGCATCTTTCACCTTCAGACGTCTCAGTATCTCCTGTGATGTTGTGCTGTCTTAAAAAAAAAGAAATCATGAGTTTAATGCTTTTCACCACTAGATGGCCTCACAGTCATGCTAATATCTCTTCTGAAACTCCTGCATGTGCTTGATGGTGTTTGGTGGGTCTTCAAAAGACATTTACAACCTCTTTGATGGTAGCCTTTTTTTTTTCTTTTTGCACAGAGTACAGAGAAAGATATTACTTAGCAGCCAGGGGATAAGTGAAGTGCTGGTGCTTGAAGCCACCATAAAATTTCATATTCAAATAAGGTGGCTGTACCATAACAAGTGCTGCATTCTGCTGTAATGCAGAAGTAAAGAAAATGAAACTCTTTAACTCGTCAGGGCTTCTAGGTCTTTTTGTTTGAGTGCACAGCTCTGCCTCAGAAATGCACCAATAAATAATTCTTTTGAAGAAGGGCGAAATATAATTCTTTTCGTATTCGCCACTGACGGACGGTGAAGAGAAGGTGAGGCGAGCGAGCTTTGAGGTGCGCACAGCTTTCTTTTAAGGCAAAGTTTCACTTAATCATCACTAAACACGCTACCAGAGGAAAGCTTTTCTTTAAGAGCCACAGGGAGACCTGTGCCTCATTATTCTTCAGTGGTTCATTAATGATCAAATGCATTTGTTGTCAGTCTCTCGCCTTGGGTTGACTCTATTCTCTGACAGTTTGCAGACTTTTTTGTTGTTGTTTTTTTTTGAAAGAAGTTTTTTTGTTTTGACACTTTGATCTGAATATCTATTTAGTGCCATCTCAGGAGGATTGCGAGTTATTCAGCTGGGTGAAATTATGTGTAACAAAACCCTTTTCTGACAGCACTAATGCCTTTCTCGCATTCCTCAAAAAGAATGCAGAATTAATGCTGTGTGTGTGTATGTGTGCGCGTGCTGACAGGTACCACAAGAGCCAGGCCATCTACTTGGAATCCAAGGACAACACAAAGATTAGCTGTGTCATCAGCTCAGTGGGGACCAATGAGGTGGGCTTCAGCTCCTGTTACATACTATACTGGATTTTATCATACAAATGTTGGATGTATCCTGGTATAATCAGGTGGTTAATGCACTTGGTGAAGTGTGTGGTCGAATAAAAAGGAATACCAGCCAGAGTGGGCTTTCTTTTTTTCTTTTTCTTTTTTTTTTTTGGACAGAATTGACTAGTGTTTGGCTGGTAGCTCACTCTTATTTCCCTCCCTGATTAATGCAATATAGCAGTAAGAGGAGGGATGCTGCCTTGCCTAATGGAGGGATGCTCGCTAGAAAAAGGGAAGTTCATTTGTCAGATCAAAAACAAATTGCGCATTTTTATGCAGCACCCTGGGCTGGCGTTGGAACGTGGATCTGATAGGATGCAGTTTTGCTGCCTCTCCACAAACTGACTTGCGGTAGAGATGATAATGGTGGTTTATAGTGAGATGTCTTGGCAGTGACAGTTACTTGAGGATGCAGCCTTTCTAAATTACCATATTGTGGGTTTTTCTCAGTCTTTATTTTATTTTTTCCCCCCCTTCCACCTTCTTAGATTTGGGTGAGGAAGACGAGCGACAGTACAAAGATGAGGATCTACCTGGGACAGCTACAGAGAGGAGCGTTTGTCATCCGCCGGCGGTCGGCCGCATGAAAACTACTTGCCACACACACACACACACACAATCTATTCATTTATCCATCCATCCACCCACCCATCCACCGTCTCTGTGTCTGTTGCTTCTTCCTTGATTTTGACATGTGGCCTCTTATTCATCATCCACCCCCACACCGCCACCCCACACACACACACACATATACACACAGTCTGCCGTGCCCAAGGATGTCTGCTCAGCTTTTACCTGTTCCTCCCAGCAAACCTGAAGCTAGTTGCTGCTCCATAAAGAAAAAACAGTGATATACAAAACTCACTGTTTATCAGGCAGCATTCTTGGTGTTTTTGACTTAAAGGAACAGGTCACCCAGAATACACAAATATATATATATATTTTTTTTCCTGTAGTGCAGTCTGTCCATCCAGATAGTTTTTGTGTGATTTGACCCCTAATTCGTACCCACTGGGGGTGGATAGATACAGTTTGCCAGTCTTCTTCGGCAGGAAATAGTTTCCAACAAAACTATTAATCCACAAGCTATGGATCTTGACGGTTATTCGTGTCGTGAGTTTTTATTTGTGCATTATTGACGGTTTGAGCTCTGCAAAAGAATACCCGTCCAGCCCAGACTTTAAACTCCACGAAATCACGCCAGTACTATCTGAATTGCACAAGGGTTACGTGGGAAAATATCTGTTTGTTTGTTTTGCATTTTGGATGAACTGTTCCTTTAAGGCAATCACAGATCATTCTTTTTTATTTTTATGTTTTAATTTTTTGTCTGATGCAGACATTTTAATGTTACATCTCAACACACCTGTTTTCTGCACCATGCAGTCCTATTTGGATTTGCCATATAGTTTTTTTTT
>OMKZ01024152.1:16155-33244 GCA_900302535.1 Neoniphon sammara
TTTTTTTTTTTTTTTTTTTTTTGCAAGTAGTTGGTTTATCATTGCTCCATTTAACACATTAAAAGCACTGGTTGGAAGCAGAGGATTTTTCTATCTGCTGATTGGGGCCGGGAAAAGTTTTGCTTGTACAGATGAAGCCTATGTGTGTGTGTTTTTCCCTTTAAACCCCTCTGCTTATTCAAAGAGAATTGCCTAATGATGATGGTCCCATTTAAACAAAGTCTATGTTTAGCTCTCCTCACGCTCGCAGCTTGTCTCACAGCCCTTCCCACAGTTTTGAGGAATGCAGCGTTATCACAGCTTACTTTTAGATTCAACTGCTGTAAGTTCACAATCATCCCACTTATAGCCGCGTGTTTTCTTGAGTGCTGCTGGTTTTGTCACCATTACTTTCAGCACAGCAGTGACTGAGTTGTTCAGTATAAAAAAAGATAGTGCTGTATTCCTGTATGTACTCCATGCTTGTTATATATGAAAAGCCCTTGTGAGTGCTTGACTTTCTGCTTCTGGCTTTCAGTTTCTGATAAATTCAGTGGTGCACACTCAAAATGAACCCAGTGAGACCTACTTTGCCAAAAAGTCATAAGCTGATAGCTCCGTTCTTCTGACTTACATACTCCATTTGCCTATAGACATCCACCCGTGGAAAGTGGACATGACACTGGTACAGGCCAGTAGATATAACTACATCATTAGCTTACAAGGAGAATGGCAGGCAATTTTTAGAGCAATAGTTCCCAAGAGAGAGTTTCTTTGCTGCTGTTATTGGTACAATTGTGATGTAACTATCTACGAGGTATAACCGAGTACCCATAATCACTTCAAAGAACTCCCTCTTAGGTATTATTTTATACCCCAGTTGCCACCACATGTATGCTGTCTGAAAAGTCAGAGAGCGAGAAGATTGCAAATTAGTTCCCTGGTTACCACCAGGTCCAGCATAGCAACCAATTGCATTCACTTTTTTTGACATTGTTGTCTTTATTAGAGAGTTGGCAGTGAAGAAAGGAAGGAAAGATGAAGGAAAGAAAGGGGATGACATGCAACAAGAAGCCCAGGCCAATGGGAAGTCTGGCTTGCATGGTGTGATCCAGTGGTGTGAGAAGTCCTCAAATCCTTTACTTGAGTGCAAGTAGCAATGTCATGACGGAAAAGTACTCCAGTAAAAGGCATTCAAAAGCATAGAAGTATTAACCATAAAATGTATTTAAAGCTGTACGGAGCCCTGGAGAATCCACAGAAACATTTCTTTTTTATTATTATTCCATGTGCACAATGTCCTAAATGGTGTCCTAAATATGTGCACTCAATTTACTTTTTCATGATCTCACTTTTGTATCTCAAGCTCTCAAAATTAATGATATTATGCCCACAATTTGCGTTATTTGCTCTCTCATCTAAAGAAAATATGCCCACAATGCCAGAGACTGGATGCCTACTGTTGCATTGGGAGGTTATAGTGTCCAGGTTGCCCAAAAATGAAATAAATAGTTCTAATTTTAGTTAAATCTAATAGTACAGCATGGATAAACTTTTGCAAATGCTTGGTGTACATCCATCTATAGCCATGCAATCTATTGTTGCCTTGCAAATGGCAAAGACTTGATCCAAATCAGAGTATTGATGCGGGTAAAGTCCATGCAGCATTAGGATCCTTGTTAGAGTCCACCTGTTCACCATAATACTATGAGAGGAGAGGGCACTCAATGTCTCTATAGGGCATCCCCATGTCAAAGTGCACCTTAATCAAACAACCTCTGTCCACAACTACACAGATGGCTGCTGTCACCTGATCCATTAAATCGTGGACATGTTTTCTTTAGATGAAGGTCTTCAGATGAAAATTAACCAAAACCGAGATACTATTCAATAAATTCAACAGCTCGAACTATCAAAGCACAAAAAAGTAAATTGTCTGCACGCCTCTCCAGGGCTCTGTAAAGGTGCACTATGATGGGGGCTGATTTAAGCGAGGACCATTTAGACTCAACTGAGAAAAATAAATAAATAAATAAAATTAAAAATGAAATAACCATGAAATTTATCAGTGGCCAATGATGAGAACCATGGAGACTCAACCATTGAATTAAGTGCTTATTCCATGTTTGTTTGTTTTTTGTCAGCTGAGTCTAAAAAGTCCTCACTTAAATCGACCCTCTGCGATTTTGCATAATGCACCTTTAAGTATGAAAAGTAAAAGTAGTCACTGTGAAGAATGGGTCCTTTCAGAGTATTAAATTATTGATGCATTAACCCGTAAGAAGTATTTGAATGTTGCAGCTCTAACTGCTCCATATACTGTTGGCTAGTTTACACTCTAACAATGCATCACATTTGATGTCCTGCATGGAAAAGCGTCTTCTGCAAAGCACCTCCAGTCATCAGATAAATGTAATGCAGTAAAAAGTACAAAATTTCCCTCTGAATTGTAGTGCAGGTATAGTACAAAAGTATAAAGTGTCACAAAATGGAAATACTACTTGACTTAGTTACTTTCCACCTCTGGTGTGTCCCTTAGTCCAGTGGTTTTCCTGTGGTTTGGGGACGTTGGGTCCTTAAGGCTTCCAGGAGGTCCTCAGCAAAGTGTGGAGTAGTTTATCTTATCTACATTTTAATTAACTAGAAATTATTAAGAAAAAAATATGACTGATTATTTTAACAGTATATTTTATATTTTAATTTCACAACCCTGAATCTACTTGTCAGTGTTCAAGTTTGATATCTAGACAATTCAGTTCTCAACACAAACCAAATTATCTTTTCATACTCTAGAATAATCGCTTCATATGGGGGTCTGTGGCTTAATGAAAATCAACTTGGGGGTCTGGAACATTAAAAACATTTTTGAAAACCCCCACCTCAGTCAACTGTGCCATAGGAACGCTGCCATCACTGCAATTTTTAATAAAACAGCAGCAGCGATGCTTTGTGAGATTCATGAGCACAGCTAGAACGTGTCTTTGACCAATCAGATTGCGAGGCTTTAATTACCTGTTGTATAAATATGAAGCGATAGTCTGTGACATGCCTGGTTTCATCCATGACAGGTACAACGTCACACAATGATCATGATGTGAATAATTCATCAGGGCAGAGAGAGGGGGGAGGGGTCAAAGGAAGAAGACCCTGGGGAATTCACACTGTATTATGAGAAAGAGGAAGAATAGGATGTAATGTCTGTATTCTTTTTAGCGTGGATATCAGCGCCGAAACATGACGCTTGTATGGCATTGTGTGTCACGGCATTTATTAAATTGCTATTCAGAGTAGTGAGTAGCTGTTGGAGACAACAGGCGTTTACGACCAGACCGTCTGGTCACGGTTGTTTCAAGGTCACTGCGTGTTCAGAGGTTTCAGTCACTCTTGAGAGTTATTTGTATAGATTCAAATTCAATGTTTGCACCCCTGGCACTAATTCTTTTTCCTTATCGCACAACAACCCGCTCATGAAAACTGCGAGTGAATTCCATTGTGATTTTTTGTTTAGTTTTGCCATTTCAATAGACAGCACATATCCACTAGTGTCCTCTCAGGGGATGCAGCTCTAAGCTCTGAGCAACAACCTTCACACTGACTTTGGAGCCCAGTTGGGAAAGTGAGATTGGTCTTCTGATAAGTTTTTCTGTGATACGACGTGGATATCTAGTGAGCCATCTCAATCCGCGCGCAGGGTCCCCAAAGGAATCAAAATTTTGCTTCTTCTATCACCTCTCCCAAGGCATCTCAGCTTTCGCCATATTTTATTCAGCAGGGGTGAGAGAGAAAAGGCAGCGAGGAGAGGGGGGGGCGGTAGACGGGGGATCTGTCATGGACTGAAAGATGGACCGTGCAGTGAGTGAGTCGCTGTTCACAATGAGTTTGTCATGTAAGTTCTGCAACCGTGGGGCTCCCCAGGGCTCTCCATCACCTCAGCTCAGGCTCCCCCGCCTTGGAAAGACAGATTAGGTTTGGCCTTGTGGGAGGCTGGCAGGCATAATATGCAACACGCTGCCTACATATAGAGTACACGATATGCTCCCACAACCGCTGGCCTTGTGATCAGTGGTCCAAGATTGACCAAGAACGCAGCCATTTCCTTCGCTGAGCTTTGTCAACGGTGGATGTTAGGGTGGGATCACACCTACTGTTTGTTTTCTATGGTCTGAATGTAAGTTTTGTCAAAATTTCTGACTTTAAAAGAACCCAGCTCCTATACTGTAGGTCTAACAGCCACAAAAGTTGCTGCAATAAATCCAGCAGTATTTGCAAAATAATTAAAGGATAATTCCGGTATTTTTGAAAAGGGGAACCCTATCTCCCCTCTCTTTAGGTCTAAATGATTAATAGGAACAAAAAGTTTTGGATTCAGTCCAGTATTGACTCAGAACGCTATAACCAGCAACTGCGAAACACGGCTGTAACATAATCCAGTGGAGCAACCTGTCCACATCAAAGTACATCCACTAAAAGTTTTGCCACTGACAGGCAGGCAAAAATATTGGAATTATCCTTTAAAGGTCCAGATTCTAACATCAAAAGTCCAGACTTATGCAACATGAGCTCGAATCTCACGAACTGTCCATCCATCCATTTTCTGTACCTGTTTATTTCCTATTCAGATTCACATGAGGTTGGAGCCTATCCCAGCATGCAGTGCAGCTCATCACTCACAGACAAACATGCTCACACACATTCACACCTAGGGACCGTTTACAAAACACTGATTGGCCTATTGGGGGCGCTATTATCCCATTTCAAAAATTTTAATTCAAACGTGACATCTTCGACTGATCAGGTTTTGACAAAACTTGGACAGATAATGCATTTTGGTGCTGTGTTCTGGTGTTTATACAAATTACACTGATTAGCCTGATGGATGCATTCACACTAAAAGTAAAACTTTCAGACTTTTAGAGGATAACTATTATGCCAGCCTGATTTTGCTCAAACTTAGAGGCATGATACATCTTGTCATTGACTGACAAGAGGCATACCTGCATCACCTGTGGTGGAAGACACTGTATGTTTACTTATTTTATGTGGTTCATTTTAGGTTCATATGCCCAATTACAAGCAAACCAGGGCTTGCAAATAAAAATCCTGTGGACTCACAAGTAGCTCATTTTAGAGTTTTTTTTTTAACTTGACATCCAGGTTTGAGGTTTTGGCAGCAGGAGCATTCAAAAGAAAGTCTATATCAGTTTTTGTAACTAACTATTTAGCTAAGCATGATGGACTTGTCTGCACTCTTCTGTAATTTACCTTCTATGGTATAAATACCAATTGAATGCATAAGGGAACTAGTTGAATCTGAGCATCAGTCCAGCCTGCAATTGGTTCATTTTATCACGCCTTCTATGCCTGAATAACTGCTGGCTATCACATGCCTATGCCCCCTTATATCCATAAAAACCCTTGCATGTTGGGTTCATTTCCTATAGTTGCTTCAGGTTTTCACTCATAACAAAACAAACTGAAGTTTGCCTGGGAGTGAACCAAGACCTACACTTTCAGGTGTCTGAGTGCGGTTATTTGGTGCTGCCTCAGTGTGTTCTCACCTTCCCAAACAAACCAAAGCAATAAACACTCCAAAGTTCAAATAAACTACTCCAAACACACTTGGTGTGAGCACACCCTTAGATGCTAGTCCAAGCCAGATTTGTGCAGTGCCGGCAGCCAGGGACACCGAGGCAGACACATCTTCATTTGTGAATTCATAAATGAATACTAATCAACTGCAGCCCCAGCAACGAAGGAGAGGAGATTAAAAATGAATAAGATGAATGAGATTTAATGAATAACATCATTGAGTTTTGCCTCCGCGTGCCATTTTAAAAATGAGTGTGATCGTGTCAGGCTGTTTTTTTTGGGGGTTTTTTCCAGGCTCAGGCAGAGGTCTGGTGTTATCTGGAATCTAATCTCTTTCTTTTCCTCTCTCTCTCCCTTGCTCTCTGTTATTGTCATAGTGAGGAATGGTACCATTGCGACAGATCAATGCTCTCTTATACACTCCTGGATGTACGGCAATGGGAGCCACAGATCCCCACACAAAGTGAATTCCACACTGCATTACACATTCATGATCCCCGGTCAATAAACGGCCACTCTGCGGACAGTTAGAAGGATGTGGTGAGAAAATGAACTCAGTGCTTCAGTCAAAGGACCTTCTGACTTCAACACGTGCCAAAAAGATACTATATATTTAAAGGTACAACTCACCCAAAATACAAAATTAGATATTTTCCGACTTGCCCCGGTGCAATCTCTGAAACCTTATAATTTCTGTGTGATTTGGCGACCTTTCCAGTCTATCTTCCCTGTCTCCCAGCACTCCTACTCAATGGGGCTTTGTTTTATGGAGCTCAAACCATCAAAAATTTACATGAAAACATAACAGCATAATAACCTGGCATAATCCACAACCCTCGGGGAGGAAGAGCTGGTTGGGAACTATTTCCTGCCAAAGAACACCAAAAACTGTATCTGTCCGCCTCTAATTTGTATGTGTTGGGGGTGGATTGATACAGTTTGCCAGTTTCTACAAAACAACACCCATCCAGCCCCATTATCTAGAATTTGGGAATTGGTGTCACTTTGTAGGTAAAAAGCGCACTGCACTGTGAAATTGTGCCACGATCGTTGGAAGGTAATGTTTTTTTGTTTACATTCATCTTGAATGCTGCATAAGTTTATTTTCCTGCACTGTTCAATGGATTTGCCAGCTTTTCAGTCACTAATGTGCTAAAAATGTGCAAAGGAAAGATGTTTATTCAGGGAAAAGCTCACAAAGCAAGTCAAGCAGTGATATGAAGAAAAACCTGTGGATCTGTACAGCTACCAAACAAAGAGTGCACAACTGATCCAGATGCACTGCCTCCAATAACTGTCACCAATATGGACCCATATTTTGTGTTTGGCGTGAATGCATAAACATGTGAATAGTTTCAAAATGTTTAGTCACATGCAATTTCCAAACAGACACTGAAAACCTCATCAAATCACACAAACGATCTGGATAGATAGATTGCACTAGGAATAAGTTGGAAAATATCTTTTTTTTTTTGTATTTTGGGTGAACTGTTCTTTTAACATATTCCATTTGGTAGCTGAAAAACGTGAGTGCAGGGCTTGCATGGACAGAACTCGCCCCACTGTTATGACAATGCTGCTTATTAAGGCCATATGATGAACTTATGATGACCCCTGACCTCTTTGAGTGTTCCTAGCTACCGCCTAGCTGCCACCCACACGAGCGTTTTTGCTCCTTCTTGATGTTATTAACGTCGATTGAGCTGAGGCGTTTTCTCCCCTTTTGTTGAGGGAAAATGGACGTGATTAAAGCCCATTGATTTCGACACGTCTTCACAAGGCATTGAGGAGAGCTCTGAGTGCTTGCTGATGCCTCATTTCGAGTGGAGAAGAGGGGGGGATAATGGATTCCATCTTCCTGTCCCTGCCTTCTTTATGGCTCGTGACAGAGCCGGGATGCCATCACTTTGCCAGCGCTGTCGTCGGTGAGCTGTGGCTCTCTCCTCCACCCACAGCCTGGAGCCTTCGCAGGGCTATACATTTTCCCGGTAGTGTAGCGTCGCTGCGACTAAGCAAGTTTAGATATTTAGCCTTGCTGCCACCCACATCGCACAGCACCTGTGTGACAGCATCTCTGAGTAGGTAGCGCAGACACACCCTTTCCCTGCTGCCACGGATTCAAGCTAATGAGAGGAGAAATGTGGTAGACCATGATATAATACTTCTGCTTCCATTAGCTTTATTAGAAGTGAGTGCAAAATTACCTCCAATTAGAGTTTTCAAGACGACGTGCTGGCACTGCATAATGATATTCTTCGTCTCTCAACCTCCGCTCCCCCGCTCGCTCTTTTTTCACTTGTCAAGAAATTGTTTTGCCTCTCCCCTGGCCTTTCAGAGGTAATTTTGAGTGCAGTTATGTCTGGGCTATTGAGGAAGGCAATGTGATTTTTTCCCCCCTGCATCTTCTTGTGTGTGTTCTTCTGTCTACTTGTGTCTGTGAGGTTCCTCGCTTGTTTTATATTTTTGCCTCAGTTATTGAATATGGGTATTATTTACTACATTGTTCCTCAAAGATTATATTTGATGTAGAGTGGATTGAAAAGCAGCAAGGTGTCTTTACTGGACCAACTGCCTGGCAGCCTGCATGCTGCACTAGAGACGCCATGTCCCATGGACTACAACATCTGTTTCCATTAGGTCCCATTATAGCAACACTCCGCCTCAGAATACATCAACTTATACAGCTGAACAGGCGTCGCATGCTGATGACTTCACTTCCCATCTGCCACAGTTTGAGTAATTGCGAGGCAAAATGTCCAATTCATTGGAGAGTGAAATGCAATCATCTAAGCTCTCACACTGGAAGCACAACAGGCTGCAGTGTTTCATCTTTTTCTGGGGGTAGTGGGACTCAAACAGCCTCAAGTTCCCCGTTTGAAGAATTTACAGTTGTCTAGCTAAGCCCTGCATAACATATTACTGTGTATTTAAGGGCTGTTAAGAGCTGAGAGCTGCTTAAAAATACACTCAAACTAGCGATATTCATCTCAACAAACCACGCTAACCCAGATGGGTTCTCTTTAAGTCCCCAAGACTGCCTGATCCTCAGTGGCATGTTTAAAGTCCTGACACTGCTAAAGCCTGCTTATGCTTCATTATACATATAAAACAATAATCATGTGGAAAACACTGTAGTGATTCTACTGAACATGATGCTGATTGTGAGGCTTTTTTTTACATGACAAATTAAGTTAAGTTACCTTCAGTTCTATTTTCAACAAAACTCAAATGGATAGCTATAAAACGACATTACAACCAAGCAAGGACAGAAACTGTATATTCTCCAGATCCCAGATGACTGCAGTGAAACCGCTGTGAAGGTGTATGCAAATCTGGCCACAGGCTCTTCAGTGGAGGTCCGACTGACGGAGACCATGCTTAATGATGCTGGTGTGTAATGGTGGCTGGCACAGGTTTGAAATGATGCTATTTATATGCAGCAGAAGCCCTTGTGTTGATGGCATGAAATATCTCTGATGTTTATGTCCTCATCAGTGTGCTCACTGCGACAGAAAGGAATATATCAGGGCTGTATTTGTGAAGTGTGCCCTGAGACCATTTTGTTGTCTGGAGGTGGACTCTTATTTTATTTCTGTGGAGAATTAGTCAAACTTTGACAACTGGTCTAACATTCAGATTAGAAGAGACAAACTACAGATACCAATTTTTCCAATTACAGTGGCCTCAATAGATGAAAATACAATGCAGCTACAACCTGCATCTTTACAGATCTGTAGTCGGTAGCGTGCAAGATCCAGTGTCCACTTTTTTTGTACAACGGTGCACCACAACATTGCTCTCCCTTCACTTTATGTTTTTCTTGATCAGCAAAACTTACCGCTCTATTGCTGTCACACAAGCACAAACGGCCTCGTTCTCTCAGGGTTGTTGAAAGTCAATCTGGGAAATGTAGAAAACCACTAACTGAAATAGAAATAGACAAGGCAGGCTGAGGGAAAAAATAAATTACTCCATTTCATCACAAAATAACTCCTGGAATGCAATAAACAACACAGATCGATCTGTGTGAGGATGGATTTCTCCTTTAAGGGGTCCCACACTGCATCATCCTCTTATGATTAGTTTAATTTTAAATGTATCTATGGGTAAGAATAAGCTGCTTCTTTATGTTTGACCAACAAATGCATCAGGCTAATGGGGTATTTCGTAAGTAAAGTTGAAGAATAAGTTCTCGCCGGCAGAACTATCTGACTGGCAGACAGTGCCGCTGCCTCCGATTCAGACGATTTGAAATGCTGAGTGGAGGCATTACAGAGAGTGTATTAATGCAAAGGCTGCAGACCTGCCTGATAGGACGGATTTAAGCAGCGATGTGGGGAGGGATGCAAATCGAGATCAAGCCCAGGTGTGATGCATTCACTGTGACTGAGGTAAAATTGCCTGTAAAAACGGATGGAATTTTGATAATGCGATAATTTTAAATATAACAGCACCGCCACATTAAAATAGTGTCACTGTCTTCCTGAAGCTGGGCTGATTATATACTCTTAATTTATAAATATAGAACATTGGGAACATCTATATGAAAAGTATTTTAAATGTAAAAAAAAAGGAAAAGGCAGTGAAATTTGGCCTCATAATTAAGGTTTATAGACTTGACTGTAAACTCATTATAGGCCATGGAAATAAAAACAAGGCACCAATAAACATGTCGTCCCCCCCCATAAATGATGCAGGCACAGATCCAACCCAATCACCAACCCAATCAGTAACAGCATGCATCATCCCTCCATTCAGCCCACCAGTGGAACAGTTATGACCTTTCAAAGTTTGACATTTTGACCCTTATTTATAGCACCTCTGTCAGGTCAGTACGAGTAATGTTTTTTAAAATGTGAACTCAGAACCTTTTAACAACCCTGAAACTAGTGTGTGCTTTGAGACATAATGATATAAACCAATACCAACTCACAGGTTGTTGTTTTCCATTTTCCCCTCCTCTCCAGGGTTTGTTTGCCGCCAAAATCTGCGCTGGATGTTGATGCTGCTCTTGATATCGTCTAGTACCACCTACTTGTCAGATAAAATCGTGTAGCTCACATTTAATTTCCCAAGCACAGTGTCAAAATGTATCATCACTCAAAGTTTCATCAAAATCGGCCCTGTGGGGTCTGAGACATTACGTTTGAGTTGAAAAGTTTGACCTTTAATTATAGTGCTCACATTGGGCCAATCAATACAGTTTTTTAGAATACCAGAAAACAGTGCAAAGTTTTTACTGTGATTTAGCTTCCTTGTTTTTGTTGTATTTCTGGACCTGCACCATTGTAAATAAGAGTTCTCCCTTAGTGTGATCTCCGAGGATTTAAATAAATAAAATCAACCAGTCAGTCAATCAAAGATGCATCAGCCCTCTATAAGATTCATCAAAATCAAACAAGTGGTGTCTGAGATATCACATTTATCACAGCGTATAAAGCACATCTAAAAACACCACTGTTGACCAAAGTGATGTACAATGTAAATAAATAATAATAAAAATAAAAACACATAAACACGATATGAGGAACAGATGGATGCATGGACGGAGGCACAGGGCGCAAAAATGGCAATAGATATCTAATTAAACTGTCATGGGCATTTTCTTTTTTTTTTTTTTTTTTCTTATTTTTCTTCTTTTTTTCCTTGCTGCTGGAATGAACTCACTCAAAGAAAGGCGCTGTGTGCGGATACCAACTGAAGGTCAGTTAGCCTCAGACACCTTTTAAAAAGCATTTGCCATGAAAATAAGAAGGGCAAACCCCGGGAGAGCCGTTTTAAGAGGCCATTGAACTCTACGAAGGTTGAATATCAGAGGGTTAGATGTTATTGGACAGCAAGATATAGAGACACTCCCCATAAACAAGTTAACAACAAACACACGGCTACAAGTGAGCGCACACGCACACTCACACACGCCGTATAAAGCCTTACAATGTTTGCTGTGTTTTCTCCCTCCACTCGTCCCATGTGGATACACGCTGGATCTTTGTCTGGGCATTAGCAGGACTGATAGCATCGCCAACTCTCTCTAAAGGTTCGCTAATCACAGCCTCCGCATTATTAGACCATTTCTCACCTATCCATGAAAAGAAACCCCCTCGTCAGCACCATTACCTTTTGTTCCCATTGCCCAGACTTTCCAGATGAAGACGGCTTCAAGATCGAATTTTTTTCATCAAAAGGGATCCAAGAATTTGACGGGTTTTTTGTTGTTGTAGGAGAAAAAAAACCCTCAGCTTTGACAATATTGACTGTATGTGTTTTCACAGTGAGGTAGATTATTTGGGATTTCTTTTTGGACGACTGGCTTTGGCACCGCTGCTTTTGGGCTGGTACAGTCCTCATTAGAGGGACGGCTCTGCGGAGGCGGGGAGTTGGACATGAATCCATGCTCTCCAAATAAACCCATCCTTCCCTCTGGTTCTCTAATGCTTCACATACTTTCATCTGCAGTGCATCGTGCAGAAAGTAACATGTACAGCGCGACGGTATAATGACTTCATCTTTAAAACGCATGCATGTTTAATGTGCTCTTGACATATCTGCATACATGTTCTCTACATGTTGAATTTTGCTTTAATGAAAGCACAGAGCCATTCTAATCAACATGACTCTCATTGCATATGGTAATTCTACTGAAATTATGCCATTATGAGTTACATGATCACAGCAAATAACTTTTCATGTCTGATAAGGACAATTATCACTCCCAGTGCCACCTACTATGCAGCCCAGAGGGAATGAATGCATTATGAATATATTACATGATAAATCAGATTAGTCCTTTTTTGTCACTAGGAGAGCAGTAAGTGATCTTTGGCAAAAATCTGCAGCTTGACATTTTCCGAGATGAAGTATTACCCAATTTTTTCTCATGCTTATACTATAGTTGGGTTTTGTAAATGGTACATGCATTTGTATCTGGATAAGTCAGCCTGCTCGACTGAGATGGACAGGCTGTGTCTGCTGCAGCTGCTGCTGAACTGTCAAACACGAAGTCTGGCAAATACCTGCAGGGTACAGCAGACAACAGAACTGATGGCGGCACACTGTTTTATTCATCCCTTTGACTTTACAGTTACTTTGAGAGCCTCTTGCCTCCTTAATTTGATGCATGTTGTTTGTGGTGTGGGAGATAACATTGACAGGCGTCTTTCAGAGGTGAAAACCAATGGAAGAAAGCAGTTTTATTTGATGGGAAGGGCATGACTGTTCGAAAATGATGTTTTTATTGGTCAAAATGTTTGTTCACACCCACTGGTTAAGTCACCATTAAAGGTGCACTATAAAAGTGCCAAGAGTTGGTGTAAGTGAGAGCCATTAGACTTATCTGACAATACATATGGAATAAGCATGTAATTTATCAGGGGGTTTATCAGTTGAGTCTAAAGGGTCCTCACTTAAATCGACCCATAGCGCACTTTTAAAGATACACTATTTTCACGTAGGTAGAAATAATGGGATTTTTATATAAAACATGCATAAAAAAAACAAAATATTCTGAACTCTTTGGCATTTATTGTTAAATGGGCAGATAGTCTGGCATGGGAAAATTATCTAACAAGGTGAATTTTTTTTTTTTCATTTCAGTGTGACTTATAGATAAGAGTCATTAAATTAATTATCCATGAAAGTTGGATTTAAATTAATGTCCATTTTTCTACTCTATCTTGCCAACTTTTAACATGATAGTGATTCAACAAATACCAAGTTCAAAGTTCAAAGAGTAGCTCAGCCCCAAACCCAAATCTGTGTGAAGTGTGACCCCTGATGGTGAAAAGTAGGGTGTCTGGTCAGGCTTCACTGAGATTTTGGTTTGGGGTTTCGTTACTCAGCTTTCACATTTGCTGCTGGAAACGGCCAGAGTTTGGTAGCTCTTTCCTGGGAAAAATCCTTCGGTGCACAGGAGATGATGCATGTTTTGTTTCCAGGAGCAGCGACAGCAGTTCATCTGGAATAAATAGAAGAAGAAGAACTGGTTAGTTAGCATAAGCAGCGATAGCCACAACAACTGAACAGACAAAGAAAAAAGCGCCACCTACAGAAACTCAAAATTCATTGACAGAAAATCCAACACATCACAGTCCCGCCCACACTGGTTGATTGATAGATGATCTCTTGGAGGTGCAGTGCAAAAACACCACTGCAGTGAACGCTCAGCATCAAGGATGTCCTTAAAATCAAAACTGAGGTTCGTGCAGATTACCAGCTTCATTCATACTGCAGAGATCATCAAGGAATCATAGATAAAGATAGAGTGGTAACCATAAAATTTTGACAGTAGGTTTATGTTGCAGGGTTGGAGCTCAGACATAAAGGGAGGAGGCTTGAGGAAGGGTCTCACCTCCTTTAACATCAACGAGAGGACTGTAAAGTGTGTGTTGTGTGCCGCCTCACGATGAGCATTAGCGCTGCGGATAGAGGAAGGCTTCTCCCCTCTGGAGACGCAGCCCTCAAAGTAATTGCACCAACACCTCGGACAGTGACAAGGGTTTGCTCTCAGGAGGCTCTTGTGCGATGCAATCCTGCTTTGTTTTTTTTTTCGTCCTGCTTTCATAAGTGCCTGGCTGCTCCCATTCCTCTCTCCAACTCTTCAACACAACGGCAGATCAACTTTACAGCACCAGATGTTGTGCCAAAGCCTTGACATATGCCTGAAACGTGTTCGAGCTGCAAATCAGCGCTCGTCAATTTCCACAGCGTCTCTTTTTGTTTGAGAACGACGCTGCATGTAAAATGTTGTTTCCTTCAGTGAGGTGCTTAATACTCTTTCTTCTCAATTTGTGTCTCGTGATTACCGTAAATAATTGTTTTTTATGCCGTTATAGGTAAGGTGTACTGCCGCAGGAATAACCTTGTTTACGTGCTTCTGAATTGATGATTTGCTTAGAGGCTGAAGTTTTATTTCCTATTGTGTTGGTGCTACTAACCAATTTGACTTTTATACATAGGTGCAACAGAGGGCTTATTAATAAACTTATGGTAATGCACCCCCACCCACCCCCACACACAGAAACAATTTACATACATTTGAATCCACCTGCATTAAAACCTATTGCAGTAATTATGATATAGCTCTCCCGTACACTGCAGCAGCATCCCACCATGATAATTTCATCATCAGCCTTTGCTTTCAGCTAATTCCTCTGCCATTATCGTCATTATCCTCAGGTTATCCATCAGCTTATTCATATTCAAAGTGAGGCTGTGGTGAATTAACGCATGTATTTATGATTGAGGGGTAGACCTAATGAATTAGCACATATCCAGCCGCCGTGAATCACTTACACTTACTTGTTACCCGGGTTTAAACCTTTAAATTATGCAAAGGACTTGTGGATGTTGCGGGGCGTCTTCACCAGCTGCAACTAGTTTGGCTGTGTGTCTAATCAAGATCCCGTAGCTTGACAAGTTATTTGTTTGCCTTGGCTAGTTTGCATTTATTTGATTCCATTTCTTCCCATTTGAAAGATGACTAGTAAAGGAAATGTCATTTAGAAATGGGCCTCAATGAAATACAGCCGTTAGACAACAGACTGATCGATTTAGGTGTTATGCTGAAATATGATCAACTTTATTGATATGGAAGTTATCGCTGTGTTTTATTGTCTTTTTTTCTCTTAATTGTTGTTTTTTTTAACTGTAAAACATAATTGCATTGCATTTGATTGTACTAAATGTGCTATATGAACCTACAGTTAGGTTTGGTTTGATGACAGGCGATGCCCCGTTCCTCCACTGCTAGTGAAAGCTGTAGAGTGGGAGGGAGGGGAGGACGCAGTGTGAGAGATAAATAGCATGTACATGGCAAAACGACTGGGGAAACTGGGATGCTGCTTCTGATGCTGTCAATTACAAAATCTGAATGTCTCATGTGGGGATTTCTAAGCGGAGATTTCGACAGGATTTAACCAGTCAGGTATCCACCTGAAGCATCACTACTTCAAACAACCTTTGAAATCTGAGGATTAAGAGAAGATCATTGATTCGCTCATGCAGGAGACTGACTGACCTGAAGCCTGCGATCACTGGGATCAGTACGGCTCATTATTTATCCCTTGACATCCTGCTCACATTGCACTGCATTTTCCTCCTACCCCCCACCTCACTACACTCCTCCCTTCATCAAAATATGATCAGTGCTGTCTCAGTTGTGACAAACACATGCATGAGATGAGACAAACACATGCACAGAAACACATCCATAGTCTCACTAATAAATACAGAATGCATGCATGTAATGGTTGAATGCCATTGGAAATGGTAAATATGAGTGAAGGCACAATGAGATAGTTAAACATCCTCAAAGGACTCATTGAAATACACCCATAACCTTGTCTAAAGAGAAGATCATTAATGCTGTTTTGTGCTGAAAGAAATAAATATGCACGATTAAAGGTACATTTTCCAGTCCTTTTCACTGTTGGTTGTCACACAACCAGCAAATGCTTTGACATTGGATAGTGTATGAATATAGCAGCACAATGAAATTTGAGTAGAAATCTGCCATTCATAGCTGCTGCCTGCAGTTTTGTGAAATCAGGACCGAAACATCTTTCTGATGTGAGTTCAAAATAGTTTCCAGAGGAGTTTTTACTGTGCAGTGATATCATATCATGAACAGTTTTTGTTTGAGTGATGCTGGATTTGGGCATCCCCTGCTTGTAGGAAAAAAATAATTGGAGGGCATTTTTAGCCTTTTGTTTATTTTTTTCATTCTGCTTCATTCCCCTTGAAGACATCCACTCATACCCCTTTTACACCGACCTAAAATCCCACCACCATCTTGGACTTGAGCTCAGTGTGAACAGGTTAACCGGCATTTCAGTCCTGCGTTCTGAACCCCACAATTATCCCGGGTAATTATCGACTTCGGCTCTGATCATGACATGCTCTACATTTTAGTCAGACAACCTCTAACATCAGTGTAACGTAAACCTGACAAATCACCAATAAATCACCATCTTTTGGATTGGACTCCAACATCTGTTCAGGGTGTCGTTGTAATGAGAGACCAGCAGAGCGGAACATTGGAGAAAACGCTGCGTTTCAGGCGGGTATTGGGACACCAGTTAAAATGAAGGTGAAATGTGTGGTCAGGGACTACCTGTACTACCCATAAACAAACAAACAAAAAGATAAATAAATAAAATAAAAACTGGTAATGCCCCAGGACTGTTAAAACTGTGCTTTAGCGTAAACATGCTCTCATTAGCGCTCAGGTAGCTTGTAGTGATTTGTTTAAATTTCTGCAGGTTCGGCCCGGGCCTAAAACTCACCTCTGACTCGGGCCTCCCAAAGTACAGATTCTGAACCACCGACATTATGAAGCCGCAGAGCCTGAGTGCACTGATCAAAGTTTACTCCAAAACAAGTGTAAAGATTGAGTACTGGGATAAAGGTCTGTGTTTCTTCTCTCTCTCTCTTTCTTTCTTGCTAAATTGGAAAGCATCAGTCATGCACAGACATAATCACTCTCCCCTTTACCTTCAGGGCCAAACACATCCATCTCCAGATT
>OMKZ01024154.1:0-16276 GCA_900302535.1 Neoniphon sammara
AAAAGCTGATTTGCAGCCTCTCCTCTGGTGCACTTGTCACTAGCTGTTGTCAGAACACATTTGCTTTGATGACAAATTTGAGCAAGTGAATAATCGGCATCACATCTGATTACAAATTTAGTGAGTGGTGAAAGGCAGGGGCCCCTTCTTGCTGAGGCTCTGTTTGTTCAGGGTGCTCTGGAGGAACGACTACTAGGTTCTGAGGTGAGCTATAGTCTTGTAAGCAGAGAGATAAGAGAGGGTTGAACTTTTTTGTCATGTGTCAGTAAACAACGTGACTTGTTTGAAAGGCACCTGGATCACAGGGTGAAAAGTTGCTCTTTAAACCTTTAAAGCTTTGGGGCATGGGAGACACGGCATGTCAAAACAGAGTGTTGAGATGAGGAGTGAGAGCAGCTAAAAGCCATTACTCCCCCAGGTATGTCTACTTGGAGAGGAAGGAGTTGGCCTGCTTTTCAGAGTTTAGGTCATAGTGCATGGTGGAGCATCTCAAAATATTTTGGTGAAGTAAAGGCACATCTTTTAATGATTCTCAAAATTCCAGATTACCTGAAAAATAGCCTGCACAACCCGATGCACCTTGTGGAAAATCCATCTTAAACCTGAACTGGTTTCTCATTCCAATATCCTGGATGGTTCAATCTGAATTTGTAATTCTCTCTTAAAGGCAAAAAGGGGAGAACTAAGATGTAAATCTGTGATGTCATCAAGAAAAGCATCTTGGTGTGGCTCCAGCGGCAATAAATGATGGAAATGGACATGATGTCAGTTAGCAGAACTGTTAACATTATGAAATAAAAGCTCATTGGAGAGTAAAAACTTTTCCTTTCATTGCCAGTGTAGCTCTTGGAAACATCCCAGATTAGAATCTTAATTGTTTTCTAAGTTCGGGAGAAAGATCTGCATTTCCTCAAACATTAATTGAATTCTACGTTGGGGTGGATTTTTCCCTCGTAGCTGCACCTTAATGATCACCTGCAGTTCATCTGAATCTAAATATTTGAGCAAATCTCCATGACGTGTGAATTCAGTGCTAGAAGTAGTTAGTTAATTAGCCTAAATGTTTTTTAATTACATGTAGGGAGTCGAGATTTAGCACAAACTTTTAAACTAAATCCTGATGGAGAACAGTTCAGCGCAAAATCTCAGAAAGGGGAAACAAACAACATATCAACAACTCAACATAATTGACAGCTGCATCCATTTGCTCAGTCCAAGCCCCCTCCTCCTCCTTTCCCACTCTGTTCTTCCAACACCATTTCCTCTTTTAATTATCCCCCAGCAAAAAGATGGAGCACATCAGACGCATCGCGGTAAATCCTGGCCCTGGCACAAGCTCATAGTGGCTCCTGCGTCTGGCAATCCCGATAGAGCCTGTGCGCTGGCAGGGACAAGAGAGAGAGGATGCCTGGAGATTTTCTGACAGAAAGAATGGAGAGGATGATCTCTCAGCAAAAGAGAGGTCCTCACTCTGCTCCCGGCGTGGGAGGCTTTTGGCGAGTGCTGTCCGATCATACCACATTTGCAACACCAGATTAGCTAGTTCTCAGGAGCAGAACTCACATAGACCCCTTGTTTACACCTCAGCACCACTGTGTTTTTGCGATGATTGTTCAGGAAAGGACCACATTGAGGCATTGCTCTCCTATCTCTCCCTGCAATATTTTAGGGATGCGACTTACTGTATATAACAGGCTCAAAGTGACCATGGTTTGGATTAAGGGGACATGAAGCCTGATTTGAATTGGAAAACGTCTCTTCTGACCTGAAATTTGTTTTACTGAGTGAACTGCACATTCGCATTCTAATTAGGTATCAACTACACGAATGGGTTTATGTTTTGGAAGCCTGGTAGATGAAAAAGGTTGCGAGTTAACTAGTGCTGGGTTGCTGTCTGTCAAAGTTTCTCCTCTCTCTGTGGGGCGCACATCAATCGCAGAGGTCCCTAACTGACTGTCATTCTGCGGGCTAATAGTGTCGTCATCTCCCAAGCGATTACACAGATTGCACAATGAGATCCTCGGACACAATGGAGCTGCAAATGTAGCCCCCCACTCTGTTCCCTTCTCCTTTCCTTTTCTTCCATCATTCTGAGATGAAGAGTGGAACGCTCCGCAGCGGGTAGCTTTCTTCTCCTCCGGGGGGAACCGAGAAAGCAGGTAAGGGCCTCTGTGATGTTGCTTTCCCTTCAGGGTGGGGAGGAGATGTCTTGTAGCACTGCTAAAGATGATCATTTGAGCGCCTGTGAAACAAGGTTCCCCTCTGGAAACCACAGAGATGTGGAGAGAGCCGAGGTCTTGACTAATGAGTTAAGGTTAGAAAATGTTCCTCGCTGATGAAAACGAGGACAATGACGATGACGGCGGTGGCAATCAATTTTGGCACACACATTTTAGATACTGTGTTGGAGGTCAGAGGTGAGACTGAGTTGCAGAACAGCAGTCTTGCTCAATGAAACTTCAGCAGGGCAGACGCCCGCTGCTGAAAGATGCAACTCTGCTGCACTTCTTATATCAACAATGAGCAAATAGATCATATATGCAGCCAATCATGATGAAAGGAATAGTGAATCTATGAATGAATATATGAAGAAGAGTGTAAACATTTGCTTCCGATAAAACCTTTCCGTTTGCAGAAAACATTTGCTCCAGAAATTCACAAAAACAAAACATTGTCCCATCTGATAATCTGCCACAATTACACTGCACAGAGTGATGAAAGGATATCAATGATCTACTTATGTCATAGAGAAAGAGTGCAGCTTCAAACATGAAACCTATTGAAGCCTATGAGAGTTTCAAGGCGATGAGTGATCAAAGAAGCAAAAGCTTATCAACGCAGTTCCTTAACACTGAAACAGAGTCACATATGGCTGCGGATATATTAGCACAGTAGCAGTTTTTTTTTTTTTTTTTTTTGAACGGGAACATAATGGCTATTGTGTCTGCTGAAAACATTTGCCGTTTCACACAGTTGAAGCTGCACAAAAAAGCACACACAAAGTGGAGAGCGGGGGCACGAGCTCTTTATCCTGATGAAAGGCTAAAGGATGAGACTGACCTTTCTGGCATCAGCTGGGCTTTGGGAACACAACACATGGGGGCAACTCTTTCTGGCCTTTTCCCCTTCAGCTCTGGGCTATGCTTACCAGCCAAAGACTCAAGTCCAAACAACTATCACTTCATACACAGACTCAAACACACATATGCCCCCAACCCCCCTTTCATATAACACACACACACACACACACACACACATACACACATACACACACAAACACTGAGCAGTGCCGTCTGTACATCTGCACACAGAACAGCCCCGTCTGGCATCATAGTACAACTGCAGGCTATGGAAGCAAAAAGAGACAACAGATCACTGTAGATTACATCAACAAAAGAGCTTGATTCAATCTCTGGTATCAGAATCACTTACCCCAACAGGACTTCATGCAACAATGATACTGTGACCTGTATGAGTCAGGGAGTTCAGCAATCCAAACTCAATTAAACTGGAGATGAAGTAAATACATTAATAAAACTGTCAAACCGGTCAAGGTACATCTAAATGAAAACCACTACCTGGCTAAGTACTAGCTTAAAGAGAGTGCCCCCCAAAATGACCAAACTCAATGTAAACATTAAAAGCTTTGTTGTAGGGGGCCACATACCTACAGGGCTTTTGTCTGATAATTCAAAAGGCTGCATCAACAGGTCATAGCTGAACAAGGGTCTGTGTAGTCCATAGAATAGAATGGACACTTGCATGCCATTGGCTTAGGGGGGGGTCAATTCTATAGGTAAACTCTAGCAGTTAGGAGATAAGTTGCCCATGGCCTGCCAGACAAAGGGACCGGCATTGGCGTCTGAAAAGGTAAAGAGTAGTAGTCCCTGACGTGTCAGAGGCCTCGTTGTCAGTGGGAGAGTATAAAAGGCCATGTATGTGCATCCAGGGCTACGGTGCGCAAACATCCACAGTACTCCAACCATGGGAAAGGTATGAGCTCACACGCATTACGGCTGCAGCGTTGACGATGGAGTTAGGAGGAAAACTGTGATTTGGGAATATGCGTTGAATATTTTAACAGGCGAACTAAAGGCAGCAGAGGGGAAAAAGAGGTTGCAGAGCTACTCAGCGTAGTTACATGATTAGTTAACAGAAATTAGACTGGATAGCGAGTTGCCGAGAGGGTCTTATTTAAGATGCAAAAAATGCAAACCTATAGGCACTCATAGGGAAAATTGTCTACGGGGTTCAACAGTGAAATGGGATCCAAATATGATACAGATTCATTGTATTTGTATGACAACAATTATCTTGCTCTTTGAGAAGTTGTCATCCTACCAGATTGTTCAGATTGGCCAAGTATACCATGTGTTCTGCTTCAAATAAAAGTCAGCTGAAACACAACAGATACTCCTTCAGTTGCCTTTATTTTCATCTTGTCAAACACTGAAGATTACGTATGGATGCAGAGCAGACTGGATAAACTTGTAGACATGAAGGACTCATGAAAAAGCAATCCTGCTTGTTCAAGGGAGAGCAGTGTCCCCTACAGCCCGTTCATGAGTATGGCAGCCAGTCAATCTACTGTATATTCTTGAGATTTGAGTGATACATGCCTCTCTCTCTCCTCTCCTCTCTATCCAAGATTATCTTCTACGAAGGCCGCAACTTCCAGGGCCGCCACTGGGAGTGCAACAGCGACTGCATGGACACCTTCAGGCACTTCAACTGCTGCAACTCCATCCGTGTCACCGGCGGTCACTGGGTGGCCTACGAGAAGCCTTACTATATGGGCTACCAGTACATCCTGGGTCAGGGCGAGTACCCCGACTACCACTGCTGGATGGGCTACAACAACTGCATCCGTTCCTGCCAGATGTTCCCCCCTGTAAGTCAATCAAACAGACAGATAGGATTGGTAATCCCCCACCCACACCCCCTCGCCTTGTACATCAAATGCTGCTTTAGAAATGGATGTCAATCACTGGCCTTTTGATGTCATTTATAGATACCCAGGCAGGTCAAAGCATAAAAGTCTCTGTTGCAAGGTCCATAAGGAGACCCAGTCATCCTTTAAAAGGAATATGATACACCCCCCATAAGACTTGGTGTCTTCATTCTCATTCAGTTAGTCACACTGAGTGTTTCTGGCAGTTAGGAAGAAAAAAAACTAATTATGTCATGCTCCAAAGAGCTGTTGTTCATTCTTAACTATACCTGCTTACTTAAAGATGTCAAACCGCTTATTTAAATGAGAAGCAGCAGAGATCACCTAGGGCAGAAAGTGCTACTGCTATGACTGTCTGGGTTTGAAACGCCAACCAAAATAGCGTAATAACCATATTCCACTCTCTCTCTCTGACACACAGTACAGAGGATCCTACAGGATGAGGATCTACAACAGGCCTGACATGATGGGACACATGATGGAGTTCATGGATGACTGTCCCAATGTGTACGAGCGCTTCCGTTACCGTGACATTTTCTCCTGCAACATTATGGAGGGCTACTGGATCTTCTATGAGCACCCTAACTACAGGGGACGCCAGTACTTCCTGCGCCCTGGAGAATACAGGGCCTGTGGCGATTGGGGCTGCCACAACCCCATGGTTGGCTCTTTCAGGAGGATGAGGAGTGGCCTGTAATCTTTTTCCCCCTGCTACTCAAATTAACATTAAAGACTTGTTTTTCAATAACTATGTTGTCTGTAATCTTTCTCAAACTTGAGAGCTTGCAAACATTCAAAGTTGTGTTACAATAATACTCTGGTAGCCAGGCATCACTTTATCTGCAGAATTGGAGTTAGTTACCTATCGAAATGAGCCCAGTTTATTTCCTTTGCTTTCCTGTCTATCCTCATAGAGTCTGCATATAGGTTTCTGGCATTCATGCCAACAAAGGCAGATGTTGCAACTCTTATTGTAGCTCTTTGAGAAAGTGCAGTTGTACAGTATTTTCCATAGACAGACAGAGCTTTGACAGAAACAAAGCACCTGCTGGTTGTCACCAGTCCTATAGTGTCACGCAGTCTATAGAGAGTATTGTGCTGACACGACGAAGCTTTGTGTCCTGTTTGCAAAGCCCTGATCCCTGCAGGGTCTATAAAGAGCTCTGGTGCGGCCCACTGTCTGGTCTGGTCTGAACTTAACACAGTTACAATGGGCAAGGTAAGCATACAATTTAATTAAAATCTGTAAGGTAACAGTGGGTAAGCCTAGGCTCTACATCTGTAAACGATAAATTCTATAAGGTCTTAATACATTGTAAAACATTTAAATATGTTTTAGCAAGACTGATATGTTACTCTTATTTTCTGTCAGCTTGGTAACCAAATGTAATCCAATTTATTAATTTAGCAATGATCTTCTCAGATACTTAATATGAAGAAGAGTGAATTTAATGTGGGAGAAATAGCTTTTTACAGTGTTTAATTGAGAAATATGACAGAGTTGCACTCAAACAATTCCTATTTGTAATATAAAATGCCATTGACCTTCAATGAGCAATAAATCTGTGTGAGAAGTGTAATTCAAAGCATAGGTCAATGGTTTCAACGTTTTAACCTCTTCAACTCTGCTGCTCCCATTGGTGACTTGTCCATCGCTGTGCTGCTGAGCTTTGTTCAAACCCACCAAACTTTATTTTAAATTCTAGTGGAGATCTCAAGGTTTCCAAATATACAAAATATGTCCTGCTGAACTACCGGGAAATGTTTAAAAAATTATGCACAGGATGTCTAAATATTTTCTATTTGATGTAATAGTGCAGCCATAAAACAATGGCATACTGGCATTGAATATCGTGTCAATTAAGTGTTGCAAACAGTAAATACAGGATATGTTTGTGGTATTGTTGTAATTGTTGTAGGGAAATTTAAGGGAAAATCAGGGCTCAAGGAGTTAATCAAATGCCTAGTATTGTGTTTATCTAAAATATACCATGCATGTCATATTTCATGCCATTTTGTGTTGTGACAATAGAATTGTACATAATATGAAAAATGTCCCACTCCCTCTCCTTATTTACTCAAAAGTTTCTCAGTTACATATGTCGTATACCACAATGTTAGCTAATGTTTAAACTGCAAACTTGGCTGGGACTATGACAAATATAACAAAGGATTAAGATTAATTCAAGAGATTAAAGTGTTTGAGTTCAAGTTATTGTCCTCTATAAATTAAATGTGATTGCAGTGTAAACAGCTGGGTTCAACTAGTCACACAGTTATGATGTGTGTTTGTCTGTCTGTTGTATAGCCCAGTGGTTGTAATACATGTGCCCATCTGTCCTATGTAGATTATCTTCTACGAAGACAGGAACTTCCAGGGCCGTCACTATGAGTGCAGTAGTGACTGTGCTGAAATGCAAAGCCACCTCAGTCGCTGTAACTCAATAAAGGTGGAGAGCGGCTGCTGGGTGGCCTACGAGAAGTCCAATTATGCCGGCTACCAGTACATGCTGCACAAGGGCGAGTACCCCGACTACCAGCGCTGGGCTGGCTTCAATGACTGTATCCGCTCTTGTCGTATGGTGCCTCCTGTGAGTGTTAACCAACGGCCTACCAAGTTTAAAGCAGTATTCCCCCCAGATTTGTTTTTGTAGCAGTGTCAGCTTAGAATAATTTTAGTTCTTGGGCTTAGTCCCATTGCTCTGTCTATGATCAGTTCCAGTACCATTATCAGACTGTCTCTTTTTGGCTTTTTTCACATTAAAATTTTACCCATTTTACAAAAGAAAACCCCAGACTGACAGGTTCAGTACATGAAAGAGAAAGAAGGTTCAGAGCTACCTTTTGCCAAATTGTCATTACTCTACTTGAATGTGGTGATACAAAGTTGAACAAGTGTTTACTTCACATGACACTACCATCTTATATTCTCCACCTTCATCCTTTCTTGTCCAGTATCACGGGAACTACAGGATGAAGATCTTTGAGCGTTCTGACTTTGCAGGCCAGAATATGGAGCTAATGGAGGACTGCCCAGATCTGAGTGAGCGTTTCCATACCCGTGACATTTCCTCTGTCAATGTCATGGAGGGCTACTGGATCCTCCACGAACACCCCAACTACAGGGGGCGCCAGTACTTCCTGCGTCCCGGCGAGTACAGGAGGTACAGTGAGTGGGGAAGTGCCAGCCCTACCTTCGGCTCTCTGAGACGTGTCACTGAGGTCAACTGAGGCCCATCTTCTTCTCTACCCTTGAGCCCCACTGTTAAGCTTTATAGCCTGTAGCTACCCAAACACCAGACCTGTTTCAGTGTGGTCTCAGCACTGTGGTGTCCAAACCTAAAATCGCACATTTTAATGATGGGGGTTTTGGTGCGTCTGATGTTGGGTTCTGGTTTTGTTGGGTTGCTTTGCATTGCTGGGCAAAGTTCTTCCCCCTACTCAGTGCTTAAGTGATGCTCACAGTAAATAGTGATCTCTTTTGCTTTGGTCGTCTCACAGCAGAATGGTGTGCTTCGCCGGTCCCCAACCTCCTGTCCTACTGGAATCACAATAAATGAAAACTCAATGAAAGTCAACTCAAAGGAGCCATTGTCATTTTTCTATTGACTACTGAAGCTGTCACTATCAAAAGGTCAGGGGGATATGGCTTGTCAAAGCTGCAGGATTTTTTGCTCTTTAGTATGGCGATTGAACTTTAGTTTCATGGGGCCAAAGAGTTAGATGTAGAGGCAAAACCACCAAGGTCCTAGCAAGACCAAAAGTTTCCACAGTCTGCCGTGACATCGCCATCCCCCATACACAAAGAAACATTATCAAGGAAACAGAAGCTTATTCTTTGAAGTTATTAAAGAACAAAAAAAAGGGTATCTGAGGATGGGCATGTAGGAGTCTTTATGAGATCACATGGTACAGAGTAAGCGCTTTGGGTTCATGAAAGACGCCCATATTAGATCCACATCACAGGGCCAGTGCCAACTCAAAGAGTTGGAGTCAAAGTGGCCTGGTACTAGCCCCGAGCATCAAGCTCTCTCAGAACAAAAAACAAAACCCAGTCCACATCCCTGCTCATGCATTTTTCATCAGCCCAAGATACTGAACCCTTTCAGAAATAAATATCAATTATTGAAATTGTTAATTAGACGCCGCGTAATTGGCGAAGATACACATGAATAAATAACTTTGACCATTAATTATTGATTCAAAAAAATTTGAAGCCCGGCAGGGAGTGCGTTTGAGAGTCTCTTAAGATCAAGCACAACAAGAAATATGAGTTTTGGCCTTGAGTAATGTCCAATTAAAGGACTGTCGGCTTTGCTGTACAAGTCCAGTGATTTGCCCTCAGTCCTCTTATATCCATGGACAACAATACCCAGCAGACGGCAGAGCATCAACAGGGTGCAACATGGGATCTGATCTGCTGGGGGCAATGCCAGATAAGAGATGAGAGGAACTTCACAGGCTGCCTGGCCTCTGTCATAAATGGAAGTTAATCTAGGGTTGTGAGGGGCAGCCATTTCAAATAGCAGCCAAACACAGCAAGTATGCATTTCAGAGGTACATGGGAGTACGGAAAACAACATTTAAGGTCCTTGCCCATACTGTGTGTTAAAGCTTGCAGTTATGACCTTGCGAACTGAGTTTACATAAAAGAACAGGAGAGGAAATCTAGACCTGAAAGCTCTGCGAGAACTTTGCTTGAACTTTCAGTATTTCCTAGCTGCAAACTCTAGTTCTATTGCAAATTAATTAGCCTTGAAATCTGCCCATAGTTCAGTAAGTTTCTGCTTCTTTTAGGAGGCAAATTGGAAATTGGGATAGAAGACGAGGCCAGAACTGAGACATTCAAAGACAAACATGCAATAAGTTGCCCAGTGACAGGGTCACTGTCTTGGTATGGGCTAGTCCATGACATATTTTCTTGTTTTGGGGATCCAAAAGTAGAGCATGAGACACTGGATTGTGGAAGAAAAAGGAAAACTTAGCTGGGGGAAATTTGTATTATCTGATAAATTGGATTATCTGATATACTGGGTCACATTTCATAGCTACAGTACGGTACATTATGGCCCGATGCAAAAACCAGTTAAGACCCACTGGACCCTGAAGAAAAATGGAGGAAATTCAGTGTGTATCCTGGCTATAGAACCCTACCATTAAACAACAAACACTTCTCAGTATCCTGATAACAGAACATACAGTAGGTGTTGCAACTTTTAAGCATATGTACTTACAGTATACCTGAATAACAGAAACGCTGCTCTTGCAAACCATTTCTAAGACCGCGTAATAACTTGCGATATCAGAGTACCATTCTATAGTACAGAATATAAGTACACCAAGCATCAAACAGGCAAATACTCAGTGTCCCTGGATTGCTCCTTTTCTACCTCAAGTCATTTAGATGATATTTTCAATCGCTTCACACATAAAAAGGACAAAAGAGTGAGATCCTAGTTTTGTTTCCCTCTTCATCTCTGAACCCTTTGGACTTGGTGATGGGAAGCTGATTGAAGGGTAAGTAGTGCGTTTTGGCGAATGAATTCTTTAGATGATAGAAGATAGAAAGAAAAGAAAGAAAAAGAGAGAAACCCAGAACATAAGCCTGTGATTCCATTATTAGTCTCAGTTCTCCTTCTCCCTCTTTTCATTTCTGATGGCTGGATAATTAAACCTCTATAGTATTGTCTTCCATCTTCCTTGCCCCACTTCCAGCAATGCGAATTCCCCTATGGGCAACTTTAAAAAGGCCCTTTTTTAGACATCTGTTTTTCACATCAGTACGACTTCTTTTCCCATTAATTTGTGTTCTTTGTGGAAGTAGAAAGACTAGTGCCAGGACAGAAACGAACATACGTGTAAAAATCCTCAACATTTCAATGGCAAAAATCAAAGGAAGAAAGAAAACTATCCAAATATTCTTTTTCAACATTTTTTTTTATTCTACAATGCAGCTATTAAATAACCCGAACCAATCCATAAGCGTGCATTGCAAGACATCAGATGGAAGCTCACAGGCTGGAATGTTACAGCGCTTAATTTAAAGGCAGTCATGTTCTCCCCTCAAGCTTGAAGGAGGCAGCTTGTCAATTACTGTTCCTGCTCTGACAGAGGCTTTGGGCACCAGAAAGAACAAGCAGGAAAGAAGCAAAGCAGGAAAAATGAGCACAACTTGTAAAACAAAAAAAGTAAATAAAATGGATGCATACATGTTAGGTTTAACTGTTATATTACTATATAACAAATCTGGTAGATTTCTGATACTTCTGCATCATATGACTGCGTCTGATATTAGACATTTTAGTCCTGCTACTAGATGACCTTACAGTCAATAAAAAAATAAAATAAAATAAAATAAAAAAAGGTCCAAAATTGTCATCTGTTTACCATGTCTCTTCATTCAGAAATGCACATCATACCACTCAAATTGAAATTACATCAAGAGGAACAAAAAGAAAATACAAGTGATCGCACTGATTCACTTATAAACAGTTCAATAATGATACATTTTATTTATAAGGCCATTTTATGGTACAAAAGACACTATTAAATAAAACTTTGTTCTTGATGAACCATTACTATTGGCTAACATTTTAAAATAACCCTTCAATGATATAACACATAAGATGGTAACATGAACTTAACAGATCTTTGAGGAGAAACTGAACTGCTGCAGCAAAAAAGGATATTATAGCAATACAATTAATGGGAAATACGGAAGATTAAAAGACACAGTATCCTCACTGTGTAACCCAGAACATAAAACTGAGTTTCTATTAGCTAGAATTTTCACTGTGTTGACCATGCAGATACATAGAGGTACATACAACAGCAGATCTGTAAAAGTATCTGCTACTGTATTGGATTTGCCTTGTCAGATGAAGCCTTATACAGTACAACATGGCAAGTACAAGTAACTGGCATTTGGCATTGATGAAAAAGGATATTTCTCATGTCCTTTTTTAATTTCATTATTTTATTTCATTATGGAGCATTATAAATTAATTTCTGCGAATCAATGTCATTTCCCCTTTTATAATTAAAATTATCTGCTTTTCTCCAAAGGATGACATGACATTTCCCTGTATAAAACATTTTCAAGCATTTAAGTTTATTTTGCTATATTTTGATATAGCTTAAATATTTACAAAAAATCTGCATGAAACTATAGATTTTCCCATCCATAAATGCTACTAATCATGAGTGATTCTCTGCTTGCTCACTGTCACCCCAACCAATCTGCTACATCTAGATAATGCGCCTGGCTTTAGTGGACCGATTACCATTTACCCCTTGTGGAGATCACCACATACAGGAATGCTTCATGAATATAGCTAAAGCTTATGAAGGCTGTAACCTACTGACGCCATTTCATATGTCATAAGCTGAGGTAGAATTTAAAACACTGTAAACTTTTAGGCCCTGAAGAACAGAATACTTTTAAAAGTTGTGCTGAGGGAGTGGATCGTCTGTGTGCTGCACAAATTTTAAAGAGTGACATCAGCCCTTTCCAGCTACACAAGACCCAGTGGAGCTGCTGGTGGGGAATGCAAGCGATTTTGTCCAAAGATAGGGGGAATCTCACTTTGAGTGTGTGTGCATGTGTGTGGTCTAGTTGCTGTCCCTCTGCCCAGCTAGCGGCTGTGTGACGGGCAGGTTTTCGTGGAGGTATTTCATGGTACCGTGCTCGGAGAAGTCGGCTGCTGTGTGCCCATCGCCTCTCAGGACCCATTTGGTGGTGAGCAGCCCCTCCAGACCCACAGGGCCCCGGGCGTGGATACGGGCCGTGCTGATGCCTACCTCCGCACCTGGATAGATAGAGAGACAAAGAAAGACATGGAGAGAGAGAGAGCGCAAGAGAGAGAGGATGACCGTTAAGTCATTATTTCAGATGTGTTGAAAGAGGGTGAGCGCACAACTGTCAGAGAGAAAGAAAAAGAGTGTGGATAAAAATTCACAGCCTGCTGAGGAAAGAGAGGAGAATCACAGGGGCAAAAAAAAAAAAAAAAAAAAAAAAAAAAAAAAGACAGGAAGACATGGTAACAGGACCAAAGCATGTGCACTTACCCAGTCCAAAGCGGTAGCCATCAGCGAAACGTGAGCTGGCGTTCCAGAAAACACAGGCGCTGTCGAGCTGCTGCAGGAACTGCTCCGCTGTGTCCTCTGAGAGGGAGAGAGAGGGAGGGGGAGAGAAACAACCTTACAGCTTTTCAGGAATTAAGAGGCAGGATTTTATATTCTAGATTGATGACCATGCATTCTAGCCACCATCATCACATTAATCTCTGTGGACTCTATCCTACTACAGATTCAATAATATGCTCTCTTAAATCATAAATGGAAAAATCTGGCCAAAAACATAATTTGTAAATATCAATCTATGATCTTGGACAGACTGGTCTTGGACTGGCCTAAATCCTGGAGTCACTGAATAAGAAGTGAATGGGATACAGAGACAGAATCCAGGGTGGTGTTATCTGCACATGAGCACTTTTTTTGGTTTATAGTTGTTGACATTATAATGAAAAACAGATCATTTGGATGTCAAAGCTCATTGCATAAGGGGATACATTTTGTTTCCACCTAACTTTCTATGCAGCAATGCCAGTCTTTTTTTCCCCTCAAAATGACATCATAGATTACAGCCTTAGTTCTAAGATATAAGTGGTGTTTTTATTTATTTTTTAAATGATCATAACTCTCACCAGTCAACACTGAGATTGTCTGACTGACACAAAACACCTGGGACTGCACATTTTTATTTGAATTGTATGTACCTCTTGAGGTCACTAGATGGCAGCAAAGCTTCCTCCCAAACAGAACATTGAACACACACATTTCCCTGCTTATTTCACTCTTATTAGAAGCTCATTAGTGTTTGTTTTTTTTCTGATCACTTAAAGAAAAATGTGAAATAGTCATTTGCACTTTTCTTGTATTGTGGTTTCTGTGTGGGACTTGTTCCTAACAGGGTTCTCAATCTGATCCCAGTGTAAAATCATGTGACATTTCCACTACTTTCCCTAACTGTGGAAGAACATTTCCATAACCTCTAAATTTATACTTAATGGTATGTTCATGCCACTTTTATCTCAGAGAACTTTAAAGGGATAAACAGTGTGGTGTTCAATCCAGAGCCAAACAAGACTAAAATAAACAGAGTTTTACAAATTTGTCCTGTTGTATTCTATCTTTACTGTGGAAAAGAGGCTAGTGAACGTAAAAACAAAACAGCAACTGAAGACATTCCCTCAGATGTGATGACAAAATGGAATTTGATGGCTTTCTTCAACTAAAATATCCATAAAAATTTCATGATATTCCAAAATAACATGAACCATGTGTGCTGGTCTTCAATCCCTCAATGCCAGCAGCATCACCTAAGCCTCTCATCCAGGGAATATACTGCACACTGTCCAAAATGCTCTCTGTCAGCATGAGTTAGAAAGTTGCAGAGTGTTGGCACACTTGAAAGTTAGAAATTATGCGTTTCAACATGACCCAAACTAATGACAGGAAGACTGTGTTTTAGCATCTGCTCTACATTTTAAATGGGCTCTGTCCCCTTTGTTGGAGTCACACTGGGAGGTTGTGCACTCATTCTGACAGCGTTGTGTCACTACTCATTACTTGTTGTGGCAGGAAGTAGAGGGGAGAGGGAAGAATGTGAGAGAGAGAGGAAAAAATAAACTTGAATAAGTTCAAAGACACCTACATGAAGAGGCATAGAGAAAAAGAGATGAATGACCGAAACTGCTACATGCAGTATAGACTGACCTCCAGAGGATGTGACAAATTATTAACGCTGAGACATTTCATTTCATTTCACTCACCTCATGCCCACCATCATTTCAAAATCCTGCAGAAACACTGAATTCCTCCATGCATGTATTTTTCATATTTTGCAGTGTTCCCACTCTGTCAAATGTAAAATCAACCGACTTTTCCATGACTATAATATAAAAAACTATAAACTTTCTATGGCCTATATGAATGTAACATGAGATTTTTTCCCTTGACACTTCAGTTTTAGAGGTCTCATTGAAGTTTATCATTCTTTTATTTTGCATGAGGATGTGAACAAAATGTGAAGACAATAATTCTATAATCTGTGGGAACCCTGAATTTGAAAATACACGTCCATGGGGTTTCCCAGAGTCAAGACATTTTTAGCATTTATTAATTGCAAGGGAAAAAGCAAAATCAGAGATGCAATTTGTACCAACACGCTGGTCGACCTACCATTTTCTGTGACGATAACGTCTGTGTGGGAGCTTCCGTATTTATGGATATGTTCCACGGCCTCCTGCATGTTGTCCACCACCTCCATGCAGCACTCCAGGTCGCTGTACTCTATCCGGAGTGACTTGGCCTCTGACGGGCTGAACGTCAGGTAGGAGGCAAACCGCGGACCTGCGTGGATCTTCACCTGGTGACACCAAAAGAGGAAACTGAGAAATAAGATGTCTTCTCTGCCGAAAAAGACCAAAGTCTACCAACCTTTGTCAGACAGGGCTGGGCAATTTGAACAAAATCAAATATTGTAATATCTTTGACTGAATATCTCAATACTGATACTGTAGGGATGACTATTGGCTATTCGTTTGAACTCTTTTTGTTATTTAGGATATGTGAGGAAAAGAGGCTGCAATTTTAATTTTTAATAATATGCAACAATATGCAAAAGGGAATGTGTGTGTGTGTGTGTGTGTGTGTGTGTGTGGAGTGCTTTACACGTTCAGTGCGCAGCATGTCAATGATCTGGTCGAACAGCGGGGTCCTGAGGATGTCTCGGTGAATCAGCAGCGTTTCCATGGCGTTACAGGCGGCTGGGTAGTCACACTTGGAGTCTCTGACTGGAGGGAGAAGATGTCAGTCAATCACTGTCTGATTTACTGCTGGTGGTAATGCACCACCTGTGTTGAAAACATCCCAAACAAAAACAGTATTACATGCATTTGTTTATGCTGTATAAGCGATGGTTCACTGACCAATCTTGATGACTTTGTCGACGCTGGCGTCTGCGTCGACGTAGACATGGCAGATCCCCTCGCTGTGTCCCAGCACCGGGATGCCCTTGGCAGCCCGCTGGATGTCCCGCACCAGTTGAGACGAGCCCCTCGGAATGATCAGGTCGATCATCTTGTCCAGTCGGCACAGGTCCTCCACCTCCTCACGAGTGCTCACCTGGTGACACACACACACATGCCTGTTTGACAGTCGCACTAACTGAGACATAAACCTAAAAATAAATACGACAGGTGTACGATACAATAGGGAGAAGGGCTGGATGACATGGTAAAAAAAAAAAAAAAAAAAAAAAAA
>OMKZ01024154.1:25943-43297 GCA_900302535.1 Neoniphon sammara
CAATGAAAGTTCAGGTGTGATAAAAAAAACAAACAAACAAACAAACAAACAAAAACATTTTGTGACATGTTGCTAATGTTCAGATGTGAAAGCCTTTAATTAAGTGACTTGTCAGTGATAAGAACAAGATAAAAACAACAATAACGATAGTCGTAGTTGTAAACATAAAAATAAAACTTTAATAATGACACTTCATCACCATTTCAGAAATAGGCTATATGTATATCGATAATCACCTAAACTGCTTGAATCAGGCTGGTGGTAGAATTTACCTTCTGGATCAGATTTGTAGCATAATTCTTACCGATGAAAGCACCTATAACAAATTAAAGCCTCTATCTTCTATTTTCGTATGCCGATGAATCTGTGCTAATTATTGGTTCCCAAAAGTGGAGACTCTCAAGTCCACAGGTGGATTCTGGAGCTTACAGTCAGCTGAGAAAATGGGGACAGAGCACAGTCCAGCTCATCAGCATATCCAGAGATATAGATACTGACTTTCATCAAGGTCTTCTGCCAAGGTGTAAGTGATGAATCATCACTTTTAGGGCATTGAGATGAGTGACTGAGTCCACCCATGCTGAAAGGAATGAAAAAATATAGGCTTTCACTTTTTTGGTTAGTGGATTACTCTAAATAGGAGCTCAGCAAAGTGTCACTTACCTCTGCAAACTGTTTTTTAACTGTAACTTCAACCCTTATCTTTGAGCATCACTATTGAACTATTGAAATAAGTGTATTTTGAAACAACTATTGTGACAGTAAAGCTGCTAGTGCAGCAACAAAAAATTTGCGTTTCCTGACTGGCTGGCAAGAGATATTAGCTAAGAGATTAACAAAACACTATAGATTTTCCTTACGTGGACGGGAATTGCCCTCCATTATTATTTCACATGAATGAAAATAAGACAATGAAATTGTTCATGGTCACTGTTCATTGTTACAATCTGATTCTTTTTACTTTTACTGAAAGCATTGTTTTTAAACTGTAAACCCTAACCTGCATTGTTTGAGCTTCAAGCAGGCAAAAATTTACTTCCATAACGACAAAAAATCTGTTGAATGTAACTAAATTATTGAATTCTTTGGTGTTTTATGTTGCTCTGCTATCTAGTCGTCATTAACACTTTGACCACTAGATAGCATCATAGAGCTTACTTACAACAGTGTATATATAGTCTTTTTGTATAATCATATTTATTGCATTGCACAGTGAGAAACACAGTAAATTTAATATATTGAGACTGTATAAAAAGATTAATATGTACATGTAGCAGAATGGTTGGATCACTACCTTTTTTCATAGTGGCTGTCATGTTGGAGCTGCTGACAAAAAGAGTCTGCCATAAGCTGTTTCTGGCTATACAAGATGAAATGCATTTGTTATCAGTGGTACACATTATCAACTAATATGCCTTGTTTTGGACAGTGAACAGAGAAACTAATTTCTTGGCAACTGATGGCTCTCAAACATGGATGGCTCCATTTGCCAGCTCCTTTAAAAAAGCCAGGGAACAAGAAGAAAAGTACAGGCCTACTATATAAGAAAAGGGATAGTTGTGTTTTATATTCCTACAATTTTCAAATTTTTGTCTCTTTCCTGTGCTCTATAATAATCATGTTGGTTACAATGTTATATGATCTGTATTGTATATAAAGAATTTACATTTTAGTAAACTCTACACTGCTGTTTTGACTTTCGTTTTCTATATTTTTACTTAGTCTATTCAATACACTTTGCACACTTTGCAATATGCATTGCTAATCTGAGACAGAAAGTTAATTGCACTTGGGGTGTGGGACCAAAAACATATATCTGCTGTTTATAGTATTGGTTCCTCTGTTATTAATTTGTGCTATTTTGCTCCAATTACAACCTTTCAAATACACAAATGGAACTGCATGGAAAATTACTGGATATCAGCAATGATCAAACTTTGTAATGCATATGTTAGAGAGCTGTTTCCAAATAAAAAGTAGCCCAGAGTTGAATGAAAGCATCAAACTCCCTCTGCCACTTACATCCTAGATAAATAAATTGGCTTCTCTGGCTCTGGCCAAATGTGTATTATTCCATTATATCTGTCCTCTTGGTTTTTTTTTTATGTTGTCCTGCTTTCTGTGGCTACATGCCCTTTATCTGCCTCCTCTTCTCTGTACTTCCTCCTCCTTCCTCTTTTATCTGTCAATCTCTTTCTAGTTTGTGTGTGTGGTGAGGGTAGGGAGGCAGGTCTCTATCCTGCTCTTTAATGTTTGTTTCCTTTACCTAATGCAGGTCTTTTCATTTCTACCTTACTTTCATAATTTACATTTGTAAATTTATTGTTTTTATGTTTAAAAGAAGCGCTCATTGCTCATTACATTCTAGACTCAACCTTTATGTGACAGGTGAAGACATATACGGCCTGTTTTTTTTTGGGTTGTTTGTTGTTTAAATGCCTTGCAAATCTTTCATATTAAAATTCCATGTAATTAATTAATATTTACAAATTTAATTTGGAATGCGATGCAAAAATGAACCTCCTCCTTTATGCTTACCATTAAAAGGTAGGGCTACAGTTGTATTATACAGTGAATTGCATACAATGTGCACTGACATGGCAGCAATTTGTCCTTGACTTTCCATGCAGCATCTCCAGAATAGCAAATATTTAAGGAATGACTGTATGATATTGTTGTATTAGTGGGAGCTTAGCCAAAACCCATAGTATATATATTTAAAGCAGACTAAGTAGAAACTCTAAAAGGGAGATTTGATATACTGCACAAGGGCTGCAGATGAGAAGATTGTAAAGGCTGACTTTAGAGGCGGATATATCTGTCTATCTTGTTCCACACACATGTAGTCTTGTCACAGAATGCAGCATGTGTTTGTATTGTTTAGATGTGGCTTAAGTTTCCAGCAGTGGTGATTAGGAGGCGGCGGGGGTGGCTGGGGTCAAAGCTGTTGGGTGGAAAAGTGCAGGCAGCTTAGGAGGATTCAGTCTCCCTTGTCAATCTCTTTTTTTATCATCTCTCAAGTGTCTGAGTGTGTGCACCTGCTTAGTTTTCATTTCATGCATTTGCGCGTGCGTGCATGTGTGTACATGTGAATCATGTATGTGCATATGAAGCCACATGGCTATTTGTGTCTGAAAGAGCTTGTGTTATACTTTGTGTATGTGTGCATGGATGTGTGTTTAGGCTTTGGGCATTATCCCTATCTCATTATCTCCACAGTCAGAGTGGCAGCTAGTGGATTGGTGTCCAGTGTCAGAACTGTCCAGGTGGCAGCAGAGCCATTCTAAAATAACCACAGACACACAACCATATAAAACACCCCGCACACACATACACTCACACTTCTCAACCAAGTCCAGCCAAGCTGACCATTTATCCACCAGGGAAGAGCAAAAAAAAGATCAGAGCAGCTTTACTGACTGCAAGCAGAGCAAAATCAGTCTGTGGAAAAGTTTTGACAGAAGCAAACTTCAAAGTCAGAGATCGCCAGAGGTGAACAGGAACAGATAGTACCAATATATATAGCCGGCGGAGGGAAAAATTGGTGGAAAGAACAGTAAGTGTTTTTAACTCAAATATTCAGTAATCTTTTTTTTCTTTCTTTGTTATTGCAAATTTTAAGAGCAATATACAAATCTTTATTTTTTCTTTTAAAGGTGCAGTATGTTACATCAATAACAGTACAACATTTATTTTGAGACATCAATATAATCACCACAAGCAAATGACGAAGAAGATTGGCAGGGTCTACAGTCTTCCTCATTGCATTTTACATTGCGTGCAAACAGGAAAGGCACATTGCTTTACCGCACAAAACAGGAAGTGGGACACTGTTCTTTTAGCTAATTGGAGACAGTAGCAAACATTGTCTTTGTGACAGGAAGAAACCGGGTTCATGGCAGATGTCATTTTAAATTTGAGAAACGCTAGCACTACTATTGATATATTATAAAGGCTATGAATCATATTCTCATTTGTTTATGGTAATTATACCAAGGTATTTGCAACATGTACTGTACACTTTGAAACTACTACTCACATTTGTCTGTTCTGTTTGTTTTTGTTCGTTTTTTTTTTATTAGAATTAAAAAAACATGGCAGGCAGATAATCACCAGATGAACATGTAACCAATATGTTAAATACCTGAGAATACCTGAACCATATTGATATTTTTTTATGTGTCTGATAAAGATTCTATGAGGCCTTGAAACATCACTGTGTCCTGATAGTTTATATTTTTGGAGCAATAGAGTATGTGAATTCTATTTTACTCAGATATTTCTACTTTACGCAGATATTTTTTTTTACCCAGACTGCTCAAATCTGGCTGCTGGACAGGCAGGAGAGATGTGCAGCGCAGGTACAGCTCAGCTGGACTGTAGTGTCCTGGAGGAGGACTGGCAGAGAGGACAGAGCTACAGCGCTCACTGGCACAGCCTCAGCCTCGTGCCGCAGCATCACCACAGGTTAGTGACCGTCTCACCCCCTGCTGACACGCACACACTAACACATACAGTTTAACTGTAGACCAATTTAAAACAGAGGCCGCAGTATAAATACAGCTGTAGAGTATGTCAAGCTGTTTTAGCCCAAAATGCCACCAACTTTACAAGTCATAAGTTTTTGTAAATGTAATTCTGACTAGTCAGAATAAGAATTACAGATATCTGTAATTTAGTTTTAATGAGGTATAATTATAATCATATTGTCACAAGTAAAAAACTGAATTTTTACAAGTCACATCTGACTTACAGAATGATTGTTTAAAACAAATATTTTCATAGTAGTGATAGTAGAAACTGTCACAGCAGCCGTTTTAATGTGAATAGTAGCATTAACACAGGGGTTATTTACTTTAGAGGCTATCTGTTTATCTTGTTCCACACACATGCAGTCTTGTCACAGAATGCAGCGTGTGTTTGGTTCTTTGCGTCCGAATGAGCTGGTGTTAGACTTTGTGTATGTCTGCATGAATGTGTGTGGCTTTGGGCCTTATCTCCATCTCATTATCTCCAATGAGAGGGGGGATAAAACAAATATTTTCATAGTAGTGACAATAGACACAGATAGTAGTCACAGCAGCCGTTTTGACATCAATATAAGCGTGAACACACATGTTATTAATAACATTAATTAAGGTTGGGACGAAACCTTAATTAATGTCATTAGTAACACCTGTTTACCCTCCAACTTGCTGAGAGATGTTTATATGTAGTCAAATTTGTGTTCTACCTAGTAATAAATTCAACTTCAGATATCTAAAACTGAACTCTTACTGGTCAAAACACATATTTAACATATGCTGATTACAAAGTCATAACAAGTTGGTGGCATTTTAGGCTAAAAGGCCGCATAGAAGACAAGTTTGCAAGCATCCATGTTGTATGTATGCATGCTTCTGTGTACATGTCAGTCCACGTGTTGAATGTCAGGAAAAGAACAAATAATTTTATTCTGACCCTTTTACAGGCCGACAGTTGTAGAGGTAGAGCGTTGTGGAAAACACAGCCTGCTCAGACAGTGGGAGGCCAGGAGGCTGCTGCAGCGTTGCCTCTCTGGAGCCATCAGCCAGGAGCCCCAGGACCCCGAAACACACAGAACCAGCAGCCCATACCAGGCTACCTCCACCACCTCTGCCACGGGGGCAAGGGGGCAACGGGGCAGGACGCACACCGAGCAAGAAGTATGGTGTGTGACCACCATGCCAAAGAGAGCTGTGGTGGGGGCGAGTCGTGGCAAAGAGGTACCCATTGAGAGGAAGGCTGTGGTGAAGATGACCAAGATGCCAAGGTCCCTGGGCAGAGAGCTGTCCCATGAAGCACAACGAGGCTGATGGGGCCAAGGGAAGGAGACTGGGCAAGAAGGGCAGGAGCAGGAGAGATGGCAATAAAATGTTTTGATGGCAAATGTTGCCTCTATTATCAGAATATACTGCATTAGAGCTGTGTGTCTCAAAATGTATGATGTGTGGGCTGTTTTGTAGAGGTCCAAATTATGTAAATCCACTAAATAAGTTTTTTGTTTTTTTTTGTTTTTTTGTTTTTCAGTTTCTCTGGCTAAGTGTCAGTTGTTTTCTGTTCAAAGAGCACTTGTCATTCATTTGTAGAACTGTCAAAGCAGTCAGGTTTTCAGTCAGGCTCCAAAATCACTCATCATCAAGTAGAGTTTTGTTTGCTAAAAATGCTACCGTGCTTTTAACGGACACTGTACAGTATGTCACTGCAACTTTGTGTATGAATGTCAAGGTAAACCTTGCTTATCTGAATACTAGCTAGTTTAAAGAGCTTTACATATGTAAGAAAAAAAACTCTGTGTATGTATGGTTGCCACAGTGCAATTTGTTTTCTTTACAAAAATTATTAAAGAATATTTAATTTTTTTTTTGAAGATACTGTTTTCTTTACATTAAGCAATTCAAAAAATAATGTATTGCATGTGAATCCTGATTGATGTCTTCTTATTTTAACTCAAACATCAAAACTATTCACATCCAGCATTTATCCTGCCCACTTAGTTGGTTATACCAAGCAACAGATAATTTCTTGTGTATTCAGAAAAGGTACCGAGGCAACTCTCCCTTTTGACAAATTATTAAAAAGTCTTTATTCAATGTCTACTCCATTTGGGGACAATTTAAAAGCCAGGATGTTTTGACTAGCACGCCTTAATCAGGGAGAGATACAAATAACTAACTACTCCAACAGAAATACAGAATACACTCACCTGGAAGGTAGGTAAGGCAAAATGAGCCAAGAGGCTTTTACATGCAGATAAACAATCAGCTGCAAAGAAAGATCACAAAGCACACACAACAACCACAACAATACATTTGAATGAGCTTTTATTACCACTGGAACACAATGGACTAAAGGACCAGACTGCACCACACCTTGATTTCACTGGGCAAAGACCTAACACTTACTAATTAATTACAAATTGCAGTACATCAACTCCAAATAGAGATTTGATTTGTATAGTTACATACAGTTACATAGCAATTATGAGGATTTAAGACAAATGATACAGCTTGGGGAACATATTCACAGTTCACCAGATTAAACAAAGAATCCAAGTGAGGTTTCTATTAAGTTAGACACTGCAAGTCCTGTTTTGATGAGCCATTACGGAAACTATACAGATAAACTACAAAATATTATCAAGAATCCTGGGCAGAAAAAAATATGTGAATGAGTAAAACCAGTAAAATGCCTCGCAGGACGAAGTGGGGAAAACAATCCACAACACAGACACTAGAAAATGAAGTGAAAACCAAAGCAAAGGACAGCAATTTGAGCAGTTGTGTTACTGGTGAGTGCCATCAGTTGCACACTTTCAGGTTTCAAAATTCATAAATTCTTTCAAACCCTAAAGACTGAACTTTTGGAGGAATGAGAAGGGAAGTGAATTCTGTACTCACGTCACAGTATAAACTTTATGAACTTCTGAAAAAAAGAACTCTTGACCCCGTTTACTCAGTCAGGCTCTCGCGATTGTGATCCCCAAATATCCTAATATCAACAGTATCATGTGCCAGAATTACTTATCATGTGCCTGCAATACTTTGTCTCCCTTGGACACTGTGCAATGTTTTGGATGTGTGAAGAGGGTCACTGTGTTGTGTTGTGTTGTGTGTGTGATGAGCACGTAGCTGGCTTGGGATTCTGGGTCAGATGCCAGGGATGAGAGGGGTGTTAGAGAGACTGCGGGGGGAAACACTTTTGATTACTGCATGGCTACGCTCCACATAGGTTCAGCTGCCACTTTGGGATGCGCTGGGAATAGACTGCAAATCAATTCAATCAGGGAATAAAGCTCAGTGTTTTGTCAGTTGACTACAGTGGCTAGTGGCTTTGGAAATTTAGAGGCAATGAGTAAAATTTTCCAAATAACACAAAATAACCCTAATATACCTGCGGGGGTTAGTGGTCCGTAATTCAAGGTGTAAAACTGTCAAGGTAGGGGTGCAGTAAGCAATCAGCATGCAAATTGGTTTTATTGAGGCCAAGAGTGAGCTCTGGAGAATGTCTTTGAGATGAGAAGCTGTTTAGGGAGCAATTTTGTAAAATTGTAATCAGTCACAATAATCCCTCAGAACACTGGCATTAATATCGGTGACATAGTCTGATTATTTCCCATTACTTCATTACTTTGTCTATAAAATACATAGAATATGCAGTCACACAACAATCACCCAATTTACTGGGCAATTTGAATAATGTAAAATCATTTACAATTGGTGTCAGCCATAATTTCAAAATGTAAAAAATGTTAGGTTTATAATATCACAATATAAAATCTAATCTGAGGTGTTTTATTCACAATAACTACAATAAATCATTGTATTGCTATATCACTATATATATTTTTTTTACCATTTAAAAATTACTAATTACCATTACTAACATGTATTTCTTTCTCTTACATAATCTCTGTGTTTTATGTTGTTTACAAGTCAGATGAGTTTCTCTGGTGAAATCCCTATCTGTCAATCATCTTACTCCTTTTGATGGCCTTGGTGAATTTACACTGAGAGACGTTTTTGGTAATGCATTGTTTACATTAGCGGTACCTTGACTTGTGACAACCTCATTTTCCACGTCACCATAATCTCTTATTGTGTACCTTGCTACTTATCATCACCTGTCTGAATTTCACATAAGCTTAACCCCATGCTACGGCTGCTCCTCACCATCCCCTATCTCTCCAACACTCTCCGCAGGCATCACAGAAGCAAAATGGCAGCAACTTGATGGATAATGACAAACCTGTGGTCTGTTGTTTGAGTGTAAAAGGCCCTTTATAGTGATGGTGGAGATAGTGAAGGCCTAAGAGAGGTGGATGAGATGCCTGAAAGCGGTATGCAGTGTCCATTAGTGGGTCTACTGTTGGAGAAAGCCCTCTGATACGATGGCATCAGTGCTGCAGGGCAGGGAGGGTGGACAGGACAAATGTTAAAAGAGGATCGCTATCTCTGCCTTTGAAGCTCAGATTAGCCCAAAGGATATTGTACATACACACAAACAAAGTCAGACACACACACGCAAGTATATAACAGAAGGACTGAGCGAGTCAGTGGTCCACCTGAAGGCCGACCACCAACAAGAGGAGGGGAAAGAACAAATAAGAAGGGGCAGCAGGTTAGACCGGTAGAGGTCTGAGATACAAAGACAAGTGGAGGATTGTTGGCATTATTAGGAGCGTTAATAACGCTGTGCAATTATTTGCATGACCATATTTGTGTTAAAACAGGTAAGTAAACCCAACTTTCCTTAGTAGTCCCGTTTTGTTCCGGCCTCAGCTACTTAAATACCGGGGAGGTGGGAAGTCATAAACGCACCCACTTCTGATGCACACGGCCAAGACGCAGACAAGATAAGACACAGTCAGAGAGGAACACAGCAAGAGAGAATGGAGAAGCAGGGAACAGAGGGTGATATCGCTGCGTTAGCGGCCACTTACCAAGGATTTGACCCTGCGGCCTATCTGCAGTATAACTACACTCCACCGCGGGCTGACTTTGAACGACAGGACAGCATTGTGCCATGGAAACTGGGCTGCCTGCATAGAGCTTTTACTGAAGGTAAAGAGATGGGGTTTTGTGTGTGTTTGTATGTGTGTAAGCTTCGTGGCAAAATGTTATGTACTTGTTTAAAAGATAATCAGTTTTAATTAGTGAATCAAAATCACTACCTGATGTTCACAAGTATTTAAACAGTAGAGATGTGCATGCTCTATAATGTTACTATTTTGTAAGCAAAAGTCTAAGGAAAGTTAATTTCAGTAATATGTTTACTTACTATATGTTTCAAATGGTGGATATCACTAGTTTTGAACCAAACTTTTTTCTTTTTTTTTACAATTTTACTGTAACTCACTCTTTCTCTACCCTGTCCCTTCTGTCTCTTCATCTCCCTGTTTCTTTTTCTCTGTTTTCGTCAGTGAAATACAGTGAACAGGAAATCCATAGTATTTGGATAAATTGTAAATCCTAGAGGGGAAGTTTTTACTTTACCCCACATTAACCTTGCATGATTTTCTGAAGATATTTAAATGGAAGTTGTACTTTAATACCGTCGAGCCATTTTTGAAAAACTCTTGTCTTTTCCAGGCGATGTGAGTGGCGAGCTGCTGGTGGACATAGGCTCAGGTCCCACGCTGTACCAGGTGCTGAGTGGCTGTGAGATTTTCAACAAGGTGCTCCTCACAGACTTCCTGGAGGCGAACCGGAAGGAGCTGAAGTCCTGGCTTCAGGGCCCAGGAGGAGGCAGCTTGGACTGGACACCTTACATACAGCACGTCTGCAAGCTGGAGGGACGAAGGTACGACCACATCCCATTTCTACTATGTCTGAAGAGTTGCAGCTCATAATGCCACATCACCGTTTATCAGGGGTGTGAATCTTTGCCTTAACATCGATTCATTTATTTCAAAGGGTTTTTCTTTTTTGGAGTGATTCAATGAATTAAAAGTTTGTAAACTGCAATTTGAGTCAACAATTCAATTCAGTACTTTTAGCCAGAATTTTATATCCATTAATAAATATGTGCATTATTGTAAAACTATCCTTATTTGTCTGAAATGTGAAAAAAAATATTTTAACATTATTTATTCTGTAAAAAACTGTATTGACCAAAAAAATTGCAATTCATAATATAGCGGAGTGCCTGCAGAAACAGGAAGGCCACCTCCCTCGTAACCTTCAAAACCAAACTTTTCTTTATGCTATGGATAAAATTGGCTTCTATTTGACCATGGAGAACTGAACCTCTGTCCAAAGACTGTCCCATCTTAGTTTAGACTAGCCTCTGCCGGTTTAGATTAGTTTCTCTCTCTCTCCTTCTTTGATATCCCGTTTCCCCTTTTCTCCTCTGTCTGCATAAGTACGTGTGTCTCCAGCTCTTAGGTTGATAGCCTGACTCTGCTTTCTGCCCTGCTGTCCCCAGTCTGCTCCCTCTGCATGGCCTTAGCCATTAACTGGACTCTCTTAGTTTTATCCTTTTCTCATCTGCCCCCCTAATGTTTACTTCTTCCCCATCCTTTGTATGCGTGTTTATGCATCTGAGTGTGAATGCCCTGCATGTTACAGATGTTTATCATCTTCCTTACCACATGTCAGGTCTCACAGTCAGGTCTCACAGTGCCTAGATCAGGTGTCAGTAGACCTTTTTCACAGCAGACTTTTTGACATGAATAGCAGGTAAACACAGGTGTTACTGATGACATTAATTAAGGTTCTGTTCCATTCAGGTCTGCACTTAAATGGAATGGAACCTTAATTAATCTTATTAGGAACACCTGTGTTTACCTGCTATTTCATATCAAAACGGCTCCTGTGAAAAAGGTCTATTTCACTCCTCTTAAGCCTATATCAGGCAGCGACCGTAAATAAAGCCATAGTGTGCATTTGCCTGTGTGCATGAAAACTTAATTTTATAAGATATTTGATATGAGTTAATTTGATATATTAAGAAGCCAAATCTTATCTTGATGGTAAAAAGACTATCATCAACTGTTCTGTTGTGTCATTTTTTATGGTCACAACTGTATTTGTCTGATTCAATGATGTTATTAGGCCCTCAGAGTGGACAGAGAAGGCTGCCAGGCTGCGTACGGTGGTCTCGGACGTCGTCCCTATCGATATACACCGGCCCCAGCCTCTGGCCCCTGGTGTTCTTCCTTCAGCAGGGGCCGACTGCCTGGTGTCCTCCTTCTGCCTGGAGGCTGCCAGCCCTGACATGCCTTCTTTCATCAAAGCCCTGGCCCACATTAAGGGACTCCTACGACCCGGTGGCCACCTTCTCCTTATTGGAGCCCTGGATGAGAGTTACTATCTAGGGGCGCCTGGCGTAAATATCCCTGTAGTGCCGTTAGATGAGGCCCAGGTCTGTGCTAGTTTGAAAGAAAGTGGCTTTACTCTGATCAGGCTGGAAGTTTACAAGCTACCTCAGGATATGAGGGTGGGGGTTGATGATGTGTCTGGGGTGTTCTTTGCAAAGGCAAAGAAGGAGTAAAGGCTAAGTGGGAGTGGAAGAAAAGGAGGTGGATAAAGCAGATAAAAGGCAAAACTAAAGAAGTAATCATGCAGGTGACGAGGCAAATAGATTAAACAGAGGTAGATTTAAAGGTAGATAGATAAGGTAGATAAAACTATCAATGTTATTAATTGATTGATGGGTTAAATTGGTTGCGATACTTAATTCTTTCAGGTACAAATAATTTAGTTGACTTTCATGGGAGAAATGATGAACCAAACGTGAAAAAGGAATGAGAGAAGGATTTGCTAGGGTAACAACATGAACTATGCAAGATTCATGTTCAAGAATGCATTGCCTCCTGCAGTTCAAACACAGCTATTACAACATATGGCATACATATCTATGTACTGAATGCTTTAATTTTTACCACAGCTGAAAAGCTAAAGCTTCAGATAGATGTTATGTATAACTTTAGATTTAAGACATGAGTTAAGTACTAGAATACCTGAGCGAGCATGGCAAATGAGCTTTTAATTTGATAATTTCAAATACTCTGTTGTAACATTCATAACATTCCAATAATGTAGCTATTTTTAAACAGTATATTTTGGTATACTTCAAGCTTATGGTGAACTAACTGTTGTTCAGTGAAAGACAGATGAGCTGCATCTTGTGCTGTGGCATACTTTGTGATAATGCAAATAAATAAGTGGTGCATTAACAAAACATATTCCATGATTATTTCTTATTTTGTTATTTATCTTAATTATTCAGTGGTGCAATTACACTATCTACTATCTATCTATTGCTCTATCTATTACATTAACTGTTCTCATCTTGATATAAATTTAATTTCATATCAAAAGACACAAAAAACAGAGATAGAGATGGGTAGAAAGAAACCCTCATGGCAGAAACTTGGGTGAAGTCTGTAAATTAATGTTGATATTTGTGTTATTAAATCAATAATTATAATATTCTAGCTGCAACTGTGATATTAAGAACATTTGTGTAATTGGAAGTCCTGAACACTAGGTGTCAGTCCTTGGCTAGTCTGGTCAGTGAAGGACAAACAGGGATTCCCAAACCTTTTCATGTCAAGGACCCCCAAATAGACCCACAAGAGGTCAATTTGCTCAAATGTCTGCCTGATTTTACCCCCTCTGAAAAAAAAATGTGGGACATTCTACAATTTTGTAGATTTTATTCTTTGCTCAATAATGTGTTGTAGAAATGTAATATTTTTGTGCTTCATTAATGCAGCAAACTGAAACTCCTATAAGCACGGAATAACACATACGCCATAGGAACAGATATATAGTTGTTTTATTAGCAATCAACACAGATTATTATTTATATGGTTAATAAATTGAGAAAATACATAAGAGATCTGAGTGAAGAATTTCCCCATCCCCACCCAATATGTCCCACATCCCAAATGCACACAGAGCATACCAAGTGTGCTCATTTTATCCATTCTACCTTCAACGTGTTACAAAAAGTTGCTCCATAATATCAAAGCAGAAAATTCTGCTGCATCATTATACTGATAAGTTGGATTAGTCTGGCATGATTTCATCTGGTCTGGTGTGGCTTTGACTGCACTCAACTTGCCTGAGGAGAAAGTCGCCCAGAAGACAAATTTTGATGTCTTGAATCCTGTATAACTTTAAAAAAAAAAGAAAAAAAAAAAAGAAGATGCAGTAGCTCGCTGTGGTAGTGCCCTTGACAGGTCCCGACTGGCTGTTTCAAATTTATCCCGGCCTTCTTGGCTGACCGAGATGTGGCTCCCTTCACAAGTCTGGATATCTCATCTTAAACTTTTCCTCCTCACTCCTCACCTGCTCATTAATTTTCTGACCTTCCTCAGCGCCCTTATTTTCTCCTTTCTCTCTTTTTCCCATCCATGCACGCACACACACAACCCACATGCATGCTATGCTAGTAAGACACTAACACACTGGTATTGAGCAAAAAAAAAAAAAAACCCTGACAGCACCATTTCCCTCTGCTCTGTCTTCATCGCTCTCCCATCACTTTGTCATTCTCCCTTCCCGTCCTGTGTCTCCTTGGCCTCGGTGCTTCCTGTTGATCTGTCCAGCAGGGCGGACTGATCTCTGAGTGGTCTGTTTTCCACCGATAGATCTGAAGAGAAAGGAATTTATAGTCAAAAGTGAAGCCAGCATCTCTGCGTGACGTGTGCGGAGAGCCGATGAGAACGGAATGGATAAAATGACAGAGAGGGGGAGAAAGGGAGAGGGTCGACTCACAGGCTGCTTCCCTCTGCATTTCTAAAAAAAAAAAAAAAACATAAGGAGGCCTCAGTGCTGAAACTCAATTGGGTTGGACGTATTTTTTTCTTCTGCCAGTAAAGGTCCATGAGACTTATTCATTTGAGCAATATATTTGAAATATTTCTGATCTCAGCAACATTGCAGTGTGTTTAAGTCAGACTGTCATTTTGTAGATTTTGACATCTTCTGGGTGCCATTAGATCATGTAAACCTGTGGTGTTTGAACAGCCAAGTCAGTCTATGTAATAACAATACACTATATTTATATAACAGTTTGGCTTATAAAATCTATATAAAGTAACAGCATTCACAGTATGAATAACAGTAGCTTCTTCCATAAAGTTTTCCATTCGCAGCAGGCAGTGTTGGGCAGTAACGCGTTACTGTTACGGCGTTACTTTTGGCAGTAACTAATACTCTAACGCATTACTTTTCAAATAAAGTAACTCAGTTACCATTACATTATGGCACGTTAGTCTGTTACTCGATAAATGAATTCATGTTTGGCCAGCTGCAGTGCAGGCTACTTCTCCTGTTTACAGCAGAGACACATTGTGTGCGTGTTTCTGTTTACTCTAACATGTGCGGCGGTCATGGCGAGTCAAGGCGAGTGCAAGATGAAATACGTTCACTATTTCAATTTAGTCGAGCACAAAGGCAAAAACCTTTCAGTCAAATGTAGGCCGTGTCTTTCTGGCTCGAAGGTCCTATCTACTGCGACAAACAGTGACTCCAATCTGTTGAAGCACCTCCAGAAACAACATGTGAGTATAAGTTTGCAGGCATTTATTTGTGATGTGACTGGATATTTTCAGTTTGTGCTGGCCTGACTCAAATAAATTAGCATTTAAAAATTGCTGTTTGAAGGTTTGTGTTTGTATAGACCATAATGCTAAGCAGAATTTAGTGATGTGAATGCAAATGAATAGGAACTGTTAAGTTGATCAACAGTTTGTATTATTTTCCTGACAGTACTGCAATGAAGGTTTTAAGGGCATTAATGGGAGCATTTAAAAGACTGTTCTTTAAAAAAGTAACTAAAAAGTTACTTTTAACAGTAACACATTACTTTTTGGTGTAAGTAACTAACAAAGTAACTGAGTTACTTTTTGAATGAAGTAACTAGTAACTGTAACCAGTTACTATTTTTCAGTAACTAGCACAACACTGGCAGCAGCTAACTTATTGAGGACATTGCCACTGATTCAGTTACACTTCTTGCTCTAAATCTATATCCTCTTGGTGATATGGGAGAATGTGAGGGACTGTTTATTCCAAGTAGATGGATGTGTTTTATATTTTGAGCCCTTCATTCACTACCCACCTGTAGCTGTGGCTGTCCGGTGGCTCTCCCCCACCCCGTCCTCCCCGTCCTCCCCAGAGGAGGGCTCCCCTTTCTCCACTGAGCCACAGGAGCTCACGCCTACTGTGGGCAGATGGGCCTGGGCCATCCTCTGGACAGCTGACAATACAGAGAGAGAGAGAGAGATAGAGAGAGAGAGAGAGAGAGAGAGAGAGAGAAAGATTAGTTATGGCTGACATCACTTGACCCACCCCCAAACCTCTGTAAGAACATATTGCAATCATACTTTATGTTTTAGGCATTTAGCAAGTTTCAGTGAGTGCAACAGCAGGAAAAGCCTTAAGTTGTACGTGTAGCATTTTGTGTTCTTCAAAATTAAAGATGTGTTGATACGTTGCTACTTGTCCCCTCCCCCTCTCTGGCACATGTCTATTTGTTTTGAATAACAAGAGGAGGGATAAGATCCAATGAAAGCAGATATTCATTCTGATCAGGTCAACTAAAGTGAAGGTAAAACAATGCAGTTAGGATAGTAGATGTGAAAGAAAGTTGTGTATTACTTGCAAAGTAAAAATGGTATTCTGTGCAAGTAAAGTAAACCCCCTTTGTGCTGTAAAACAATACAGCAGGTCCCCAAACAAATGTAACCCTTTGCCAAACAATGTAAAATGTAGGGTAAAAGCTGGTCAAAGCTACCTCAGCCATAGAGCTTCTATCACATTCATTTCATATCGGATTAACAGTAAACGCGACCTATGACTGGGGGAAAAAAAATCATGTCAACCTCCCAGTGGTAATTACAAGGAGAAAAAATTTTGACTTTTTTGCAGGCTCTAGCTGCTCCACAAATGCAAAGGTGTTTTAAACTTAGTTGTAAATCCACCCCCTACTCACTGCTTGCAATGAGGTGTTGTCCCATTATTCAGTTCAGGGTCTTCCAATAAGACATGAATACAACATTCAACTCACTGGGGCCATCTTTGATGCATTTAATTTATTTAAATTAAACTGATTTAATTTAAACTCTACCTGGTAAAGCAAATGCAGCCCAGCTATATTCTACTGTTCTGTACCAAGACGCACATCATGCAAACACCAGGAATGGAATTAATATTTCACAGATTCCCCATTGGAAAAACCTATTAGAAATGAATGGATCTCTAGAATCTGGTGTGGTTCACGTTAAACTGGTTGCAAAAGTCTACAGTCAATTATCTAACTTCACTTATGTATTGTTGGTCAACATGTGTGAGCATATGCCCATATTCATGAGTGTATGTTTCTATTTGTGTTAATATGAATGTGTTTCAGTTTATATGTGTGTGTGTGTGTGTGTGTGTGTGTGTGCGCGCACGCCCGCGTGTGTGTCCATTGCTGCAGCTGTGTGCCCATCTTTTAATCCAGGATGATCCAGAACAGACTCACAGCTGTCTCTGCCCCTAATCTCACCATATACACACACTCACACACACACACTAACACACACACACACACACACACACACGCACACACACACACACACACACACACACACACACACACACACACACACACACACACACACACACATACACACACCCACGACCGTGCATGTACCTTTGAGTGAGGGTGGCTGGTAGGCTGACGTGTTCACCAGTTTGGCCTTCAAGGCTCCATTTTCACCCAGAACCCACTGCAACACAGAGAGATTTTTTGGCTTCACATTTGAAGAATTTATCACCGTCCAGCACGCTGTCGCACAGTTCTGCAGGCTCAGATGAATTAGAAAAACACAGCAAATT
>OMKZ01024157.1:7314-20449 GCA_900302535.1 Neoniphon sammara
ACTGCAGCATAAAAAAAGCCCGCTTTGATCGAAAGATATTTTGAGGTGAGGTGTAACTATTAGTTGTTTAAAATGAGTGGTTTACTCATTCAGGACTGGAAGATGGGGAAGAGAAAAGCAGAGAAAGACGAGACAGTGGGAGTGATGATCTTCTCCACTATAGAGCCTGAAGCTCCAGACCTGGACATCATAGAAGTGTGAGTTGGATCTGAACCACTGAAAACTGCAAACCGGTGCAAACCGTGCCTTGGTTAACCGTGTTCTTCCTCCACAGGGAACAGAAATGTGAGCAGTTCAGTAGGTTTACCAGAGCCATGGATGACGGGGTGAAGGAAATCCTCACAGTGGGCCAGGAGCACTGGAAGAGATGTACAGGCCGTATGTACACACACAACACTGAACCTAAATAAATGCTTTACCATGCTGGGGCCACACTTTGACTTTGTGCTGTAATTACTATTTATTTAAGTATCATCCATTGTGTTGCATCTCTGTTTTGGCAACTAAAGGAAATCCATTCACACAGCCCCTTTTTGATTATGTTTGTGAGTGTGTGTGTGTGTGTGTGTGTGCGCGCGCACACGCATCCAGTACATGCATGCACATTCATGTTGTCTTACTCTATCGCCCATCCACAGCTTTGCCAAAAGAGTATCAGAGAATCGGCAAAGCCTTCCAGAACCTCTCCTCTGTCTTCAACAGCAGTGGATATCAAGGTACGATGGTGAATAGAAATGACTGACAAAAGCTTTTGTTTCCGGGCTTTTTGGAATTGAACCAGAAAATCTTCACTTCCCAGGTGCAAACACTTGGCAGTTGTTAAATTGATGCCTGTGGTCGCACCCACAAATAACTGATAGGCATGATAACTGTTAAAAGAAAATTGCATCCTAAAACACATAAACACTATTTAAAACTTTGAACTGGAGCTTTACATTGCATTTAGGTGCTGTTTTTTTGTTTGATGTTGTATTTTTGTTATTTTATGGAAAGCTAGCTCAAAGTGAATCCACTCAGTTATTCTCAGCACTTTACACTGGCATTCTGTAGGAAAAAAAATGTAAACAATTTTAAACAGAGGCATGAGCAGTCAGGTTTCAATGTCATCCCCTAAAAATAAATCAGCAAGGGCGTCTTTGTAGTCTCAGCATCTTGTAGCAGTGTCAAACAAACATGCAGGGAGAAATCCAGCATAGAAGAGGGACAGCACACTGCTCTCCCCCATTAAACTGTACACGCAGCTGGCATCTATGTGCATCACATTTGATGAGTTTATCCATGCAAAAAGTGGAATCACACCCCAAAAACAAAAGAATGGCATCAGAAACAGAATTGAAGTCAACAGTCTGTTTTTTAAATTGAATTAATGTGTTTTAGGCTGCATATTTCCTTTAACAGATGCAATCACTGTAACAGCAGTAGCAGAAGTTGAAGGACTTGTTGTAATAGTCGTTATGGCGAAATAATGTTATGCAACAGATGCACACACAGACATGTTTAGGAAACATGGTGATCACATATACATATTTTAACCCATTTCCTGCTGTAGGAGAATCCACCCTGACTGATGCCATGACAGCAGCAGGAAAGACTTATGAGGAGATCGCTCAGATGGTGGCAGAGCAGGTACATACATGTTTTCAGGTTCTTTCTTGTTGGCATTGCCCACAGTGCATATATGATAATTTATCTAGAACACAAGAAATGTTTGGGGAGCGTTAGTTTTCATCAAAATAGTCTTGGGTCTATTCTCTTTCTAATTGTTCAGGTTTTGCGGGGGAGGAGGGGCGGCATCCTGTCCCGCTGTGATACTTCCTGATATCTCAGAGGTCTTAAAATTTATTTCAGGCCCCTTTATCGCCTCCTCACTGCTTTGTGTTAACTCTCTCTCACCCTCCCCTGCATTATGTCACCTCCTGAATATCAGTGAGCATTTCCTGAACTCCTACATCCTTGCAGTGTTTACGTCCTGGTTGTGACCTTGCGCTGACCCCTTTAACCGCCAGTGAAGTGCCTGTTATCTTTTGAAGGAAAAGGCCAAGGGATGACAAGACTATTTTCAACCAGAACGTAGTCGTATGTCTTAAGGCTAGCTTTGAGATTCTGTTTGAATGTAGCTTTTTCTATGATCTGATCTTTGGTGTGTAATAAAAGCAAACTTGGACCCTCCTTTTGATGTCCTGGCAGCTTTCACAAGGAGGATTCATCTGGTAAGCATGTGTTGCTCCAGACCCTCAAACCCCATTTTTTTATCTTTCCTATTGACAGTGGTCCTCTAGAAATGTTGGCTTTGAGTTTAGGAATACCTGTAGGTACAGTTTGGTGGTAAAGTGCATCAGTCTAGAGACAGAGGTGTTATCTGGATGTGGATTCAGATAGAAAACAGCACAGCATTTCTCTAAGCTGTTTGTCCTGTGAGACTGCATGCAGCATTCAAATGAAATGTGCTCAGATTAGGGAGGAAGTAAACCACATTTACAGATAGCCAGATATTGATTCAGTAGATACTTCCGCAAAAAAAAAAGAAAAAAAGTTTGTGCTTTTATTAGTGTGCTTATTTGATCCCTGTAGTTTATCACCTGAATATATGATCTAATAACGAGAGCTTGTACTATAAAATTTAAATCTCCCTATTTCGCTGTTGCAGTTATATTGTGATTAGAATTTATTTGTGGGTGTTTTACCCTAAAGTCACTCCTGTGAAGATGCCACCCACGTTCCGTATTGTTTCCCTGTGGTCAGTCTTATCAGTTTCAGGTCTGTGCATGGTTTCCTGTTTTGGATTTGACTTCTTCATTATGACCTCAATTTTGGACAGTATCATGCTTTAAAAAATGGCTGCCTGTCTCACACTTATTTCCTGTTATATTTATGTCTTGCTTGTGTGTCCTTGACTTTCCAGCCCAAGAAGGACCTCCACTTCCTCATGGAGACCAACAATGAATACAAGGGTCTTCTTGGATGCTTCCCTGATACCATCGGAGTCCATAAGGTACTTCAGCTTCTGTGCCGAGTGAATGAGGGAGAACACAAAGAAGACAAAACAGAGTCAGAACTTTATTAGAAAGCAAGCCCAGTAGCTTAAAAAAGAGAGAAGTAGCTGGGCGCTCTTAATAGTAAAATGTAGTAGGTCACAAATAAAGAGGGTGCTCTAGGCAAACAAAAATAAAACAAACAGGAAGGCGCTCCAAAAGTGAAAGTCGAGGGCTTCATCCGGACCCAGGAATACCAAGTAGTGGTTGAAATACTGTATGTTGGCTCTTATAATGGTATATCCACCATAATGAAGGCTTTTGAAGTTACCCCCCTTTTCCATCCTTACTTTTTCACTTTTGGAGTATCTCGAACACCGCTTTGTCGTTTTTTGAGTGGGTTTTTCAGTGGGTTGTCTTGTTCCTTAAGCTCAAGTTTCACAGGCAGTTTTTGTCATGGGGCAGTTGGTTTTGTTGAAGATTAGACTTAAAATGCTAAAAATAATGCTAAAAATGTTTTGTTGTGAATATATCAGTTTGCTCCTTTTCAAAGTCCGTCTCCAGGATCTGAACACAGATGAAAGTTCGAAGCATTCAGCGAGGTAAACAGTTTTGTATCCATATAGGAGGTAACTAAAGATCCTTTGTCTTTGTTTTTGTTTTTTTGTAACTCTTCCAGGCAGCCATAGAGAAAGTGAAGGAGGGCGACAAGCTGGTGGCCACCAGTAAAATCTCCCCTCAGGAGAAAGTCACCATGGCCAAACGAGCCAGCACCATGTCATATGCACTACAAGGTACTGAGCTTCTGCTTTCAATGAGTTACTGTTTGAAGATACTGTGTGGGTTTCATAAAGTTAACTGAAAGTGGCGACATCAGAGAGTAGTTGTTGTATCATGGCGTGATATCTGAGCTAAGTGGGTTTCCCTTCTTTTTCTGTCTCCCAGCTGAGATGAACCACTTCCATAGCAACCGTATCTATGACTACAACAGAGTCATGCAATTGTACCTGGAGGAGCAAGTCAAGTTTTATGAGACGGTAAAGGCAATTTTTATCCAACATTTATCATGGTAAATAAGAGCCAGCCAGACTTTGAGGAAATGACTGCGCAGTGATTAAATATATTAAAACCACATCAGTCCTTAAGTGCTTCTTTTTGAGTACCTTATGCCTCTGTGTTTACACCAGTTTTTCCTCTTTTGAACCTCCAGATTGCAGCAAAACTGAGGCAAGCACACGGTCAGTTCACCACCATGTAAAAGCAACAGCCGTCAGCCTCAAGCTAGCTGACAAGATAAAATTAAGCCAGCTCAACATCCAAAATATTCTTGCTATGTCTCTTTTCCCTCCCTTGAACTTCAATCTCATTCTCTCTCTCACTGTCTCAGTCATCATGTCTGTCCCTTTGTATTCAGACCCCAGTTAATATCCACTGTTGCATTTATCAGATGCTCTTGGAAGTTTCTAACAGTTCCTGAAGAAGCACTAACAGCTTGACACTCACGGTTGAGTAAGATATAGTGTATACACACCACTTCCTTTGTCCAAAGTCAGCAAATTGTGACAGGGGAAGGAAATATAAGCCACAGTTGGCAGCCATGTATTGACTTTGCTGCCTCATTGGAAGGGTTTAACATGAAACAAATCCCATTTCTATGGGTGTTACCGCAACTTCACAGGTCTAACGTCACATCAGATCCCCTCAGTGTGCCGATACGACAGTCTTGAGAGAGTTGACAGAGAGAGAGAGAGAGAGAGAGAGAGTGTGTGTGTGTGTGTATCATCTTGCCTGTGAGTGTGTCCAAACACTGCTGGCAGTGCCTCACCCCCTTTCATCCTACACTTCCTCAGTCGCTAACAGGAAGCTCCACCCCCTTCCGATCAGTGTGCCTTGTCTTTGGAGGAAAATGGAAACGCTTGGCTCGGTGTCCCCCGGTCTGCGTATCATGACACTGCAGTTTACATTTCAGTAAAAAAATAAAATAAACAAAAACAAAAAAATGTTGCTAATGCTTAGACGTGGAATATACTTTTAAAAGGCCAAATGAAAATGTACTCAAGTCGGGCTTTGTTCGTTTATGTCATGCACATTGAAGCCAAAAGTCAGCGAACCAATACCTCCCATGAGTCAGTGCCAAACACATTCGCTCTGCCTCAGCGCTCCCAAACTAGCCCCTCGTGTCCTTTTTCATCCAAATCATGAAGTTTTATATGAAGGAGTCTGTAGCAGCACAACACAAAGAGGCTGGTCCAGAGTTTGGGATGAGCTATGAGTTATGTCCTCTAGTTTTGCTCTTTTTTTTTTGCTTTTCACAGGCCAATTTTCAATCAGTCTCTAATCTTGTTCACTCTTTGTTTTCTTATCATTTGATAAATACAAATATATATTATATTGGATCTATCATGTGCTTTTTGGTTGTTGAAATACTATTTTATGTATAGAAATATTTGCAATACAATGTAACTCAAAGAGGAGCATAAATTCTGTTTGATTTATTAAACACTGATTTGTACTCACCCGGGCTGCATGTTTGTTTCTTTGTGTGTGTGTGTTTGAGTCTTTGAGTGAAGCCTCGTCTTGTCCTCTGTATAGCTCAGTTTACACACTCGCTAACTCACTCACAGTAAAGCCCTTATTCCCTTTAGCAGATTCCTATGTAGAGATGGATAGGAATGAGAATGAGTCAGTAGCTTGTGTGAAGCGTCAAAGAGTGTGTTTGTGCGGTCCTGGAGTGGAGGCAGTGAAAGAGCTCTTTCACGCCGCATTCAACTCTCGCTGCCATCAGGTGCAGCTGGATGTGCAGCCAGAGGAGGAGAACTTAAACACTTCACATAAACTTCAGCACACGCCTCATTCTCATCTAAAATGTCAGTGATTTTACGTTCTGTGGAGGGCTTTATGTCTAATACCTTTCTTGAAACAAAACAGGTCAGAAACCATATATTGCACAGAAGGAAGAAAAAAATACTATCACTTTTGTTATCGTCTGTCTGTTTTTGTGTATCATACAGCTTTCCACCAGCTCTATTTCATATGCTCTAACCCATTGGGACCCATATTTTTCCACTGTCTTCTATCAGGGTACTCACTGTCAGTCCACTGTCAAGAAGTGGATTTTATTCATGATTAAAAAAAAATCCCTATAGATAGAATCTTATCCAGTCTATAAAATAATGGAATTTTTTGTGAATTGCATTTTGAAGTTGTGATTAGGCTGAAAATCAGCTGACTCCTGTCCTCTGGCCTACAGACCTCACCTCTCTTCAATACATGCATGTTAAATTGACACCTACCTGCCGATATGCTAAAGGACTGTGGAATCCCCTTGTGATGCCATTCAGGACTCAAACAAGTAACACTAACTTTACACCACAGTTTTAAGTATGCTATACACTTTGTAGCAATATCCATCTGGTCTCATATTCAGTCTTAAAATCTTGTTTGCTATTTCTTAAATTGAGTGATAATCTGCTGGTAGGGTGAGATAATGCAAATCCACGTGTTTCATGAAAACTCTTGAATCAAGTGTCATTTTCTTCATACAAGTGGGCTGATCTGCCTTATTCTGCCTAGTTTCAACATACTTAATCCTGAAACTGCATTGGAAACAAGTGGGATTGTCTCGTCCCACTGGCAGATTTTTTCACTTGTATTAAGTAAAGGTTGGTTTTAATACAGAATATGAGACAAAAAGACTTAAGAAAGACATTTTTTGCACTGCGTCAAATACTATGCATTGGTTTCAGCTGTGTTAGATATTATATGACATTTGCACATCATTTGTACTGTGTTCCACTTTATTGTACTGTACATGTGCATGTGTTCACACACAGTCCTCCATCAGCACATCGTCTCTGCCTGAGCCTACTGTGAGACAGTAGCACTTTAAGGAGGTCAAATCAGAGGGATGGGGTCAAAGCTATTACAATTCAGTGTTCTTACAAATTATGGCTTATTAGAATAGCTTAGTGTTAATACACTTTATAGTCTAATGGAAAGGTGCATCTTGGGTTAAATTCATAGTTGGCTGAAATTAACAATGATGGTAAATGGGATAATAATCATAAATAGTACACTGAATTAGCACAAATCATATATAGAGGATTTGTTAAGCAGTCTCACATGCTCTGCCTGCCAGGTGCGCAGGCCTCCTGTCAGTGGTTGGAGAAACCTCAAGTTCTGTCAACCCATCATCACACACATCCCCCTTTTATATTTACTGAATAACTAATTGTTAAAGTGTCGAACTAAATGTACAAAACATAAGTACAAAATAAGGGATGACTTACTTCACTTCTGCATGAAATGAAAAATGTCTGCATGTCCCAAACTGTCTTTGTGTTTTGTTTCCAAGAACATGGAATAGAAATCAAGCTCATAGTATAGGTAATATCAGGAACTTACTGGCCATATTTGCAAAAGAGATCATTTCCAGAGGTCACTCTCATGGCACATTCACTAGAAACACTGTTGATGACCTAATTTCCACACACTTCCTTCTTGGTGAGATCACCCATTAGAATTGAGCAGTGTCACTTATCATCCATGGTTCCCGTATTATGACGATTATCATCACTGTGAGGTAACAGGGTCATCCCTATTGCCACGGTGCCCTTCCTGTGTCCTTACGGTTGCCATGGTGATGATGCTTCAGGGTGACAAACGGGATCGGAAGGTGCGCGGGCGGATCATCATGCTGACTTTGCGGAGGGAGTAATAGTCGGAGTCTCTCCAGGAGTACCAAACGATCCCATCAGGACCCAGGGGACCCGGGCCTTTGGGGGTGTAGCGGCCTCCCTGTGGGACAAAAAGGTGGTAAATGTTCTGTGATTCATGACTTTAAAAAGAGGTAGAGAGAGAGGCAGTCTGTGCACCCATACCCTGTAGTAGACTCCATTAAGGTTGGCATAGAAGCACTGGTTGTACCACCAGCCGCCGTGGGAGATCTCAGCACAGATGTTGCCACTGTCGGGGGTACTGAAGCCCTGCTTGTCGTGGTACCAGCTGAAAGAGTCCTGCGCCGTGCCGCTGAAGCCCGACACATGGAGACGGTACTGGTGTTCCTCATCTTCAACACTGGATACAAACATACACACAATACACACAGATGCTTTTGTTAGGCAAGGATCCACCCTGTGTCCACAAGGTCCTGTGTTCCCTAAATGTAATATTTTCAAACTGAATCCTATTTTCCAATACTAATGCCCATTCTGCAGGTGAATTAACAAAAATGCATAATATAATATTTTCAGTAAATAATATCTTAAATGGAGTTTATCGGCAATGCTTGAGAGGTGTGTTTGAATAACAATCTTTGGAAGCAGCTTGTTTTTAAACAGCATTTGTATTAGTTACTCAACATGCACCATCAGATTATACATTTTTGTTAATATATGAGAGGTATTTACATTATTCTTGCTATTTTGTGAAGGGAACATGGGATTTAGGGAACATAGCTGTTTTCTATTTGAAAAAATTACATTACAATTATTTACAATGTAAATTACAATGTAATCATGTAATTATATGGTTGGAATGAAGGACATTGGGAACACAGGGCCCAGGGAACAGAGATACACTCCTGTCACTCTACAATCTACATTCACTCCACACCAACCTGAATCTCTGGTAGATGGCATGTTTGTGCTTGTTGCTCCAGTCCTCCAGGTCGATGCGGAGGCTGTAGTCTCCCTGGCTGCTCAGATCATGGATGTGGTCGTTGCCCAGCCAGAACTCCGAGTTCAGGTCACCAAAACCGTCCCTGTACTCCCGCCAGGTTCGGTCGAAGCTCACCGAGCCGTCGACTCGCCGCTGGATCATCGTCCAGCCGCCACCTGACAAAGACAGAAGGCATGGTAAAGAAGCGTATGGGGAATTTGTTTTCACTACTCCAAGGTGGTCAAAGGTCAAGGTCAGCTGCAGAACTGCCACCCTGGAACTGGCATTGCCTCACTCAGGGACACTTCAGCAGATCAGACGCTTGCCAACATAGGGCTTGAAACTCAGGTAATCTGATTGAACTAGATCTGTCTAACGGCAAAGCGACCCCAGTGTGATGTGTCCATAAAGTGTGTATCCATGTGTGTGTGTATGTGTTTGTGTGTGCCTGTCAGCTCACCATCAGTGTCCATGTCACAGTAGACCTCCACAGGCATGCCTGTTATTGATGGCACTACTGTATAGAGGCCTGACCTCCTCACTCCATTGTAGTAGATAGAAGAACAGTCTATGGGACAGTTCGTCATGTGCTGAATCTCTGAGGAATGAAAAGGTGAGACAGGGTTTGATTTCAGAGCTACTAAGCTGAAGAGGGGAGTTTTGGCCCCCTCTGCTGGTAGACTGTGGTAATCTGCGGTGAGACCTTTTTCAGAGAGTGTGTACCTGGGTGCAGGGCCTCCTGAGCACTCATCAGAGGATTGGGGCGGACTATGTTGATCATGCAGCCTGGGTTCCTCTTCACTTTCTCCAGTAACGCTGTCAGGTTACGGATTTGGTTCTGCACAAGAAGACAGGCAGATGACCAAACTCAGTCCACGCAGGTTTTGAAAGGTGTGTGTTTTTTTATACTGATGTGCAGCAGGCCTATGCACTACTTAATCCTGTTGTCACCTGAAAACCCTTTAAATCCAAATCTGGTGATTTTTATGTTTTCAATTTAGTTGTTTAAATTGTATTAAGTGTTAATTGTTAACATTTTTGAAAGTTCAAATAGCTTTATATGTGTAGATGAAATTCACAAATTAGCTCCTAAAACACTGACATTTTGGAGGTGCAAAATTTTCACGCAATAACAACTTTGCAGTGGGGTCCAGGCTCAATAAAACATACAATATACTGATATTGCTGGCTTGTATGGAACTAACAGAAACAGGCATATGATCCATTTTGTAACCACTCATGCTTAACTTGGCCTCTGAATCTCATATTTTCACTTCCTGTGATACAGCTCTGTTCATTGTCCATTGTCTGGACCTCCTTTCATAAGAAAATTCATAAAGTTGTATTAAATGCTTATTATAAGGCTGATAATATCAGAGCTATGTTTTTCAATACACTAGTATACCATATACAATAGCGTTTGTCCTCTTGTAAAGTTTTCACAACATGCCTAAACCAGCGATACATGGTGAAACAATAATAATAACTGTGATGAGACCATGCAGTGTACCTGTAGGTCCAGGATGAGAGTGCCCTGTAGGTGCAGCAGGGTGGTGGCTTCAGCATAGTGCACTTCCAGCTCATGAAAACGCCGCTCCAGGGACACATTTAAATTGCTCTTCTCTTCACTCTGACACAGCATGTGTAAATGCACCCATGACACATGCACACACACATACACACACACCCATGCAAACACACATGCACACAATCAAGGCAGTGAACAGGATGTGTGACACCCATTAAGATTCAAACAGGCTGTGTAAAATCACACCACCGATGCTGTTAAAGGCAACACAGTGCCTTCGCTTCTAAAACGCCAGATGCAGTCCAGCTCAGGGTCTATTCCTAGCCTGGATAGGGAGGATAACCTTAACTCCCATTACCACACACTATGAAGTCCTCTCCACTGTCCTGTCCCCATGTACAACACACATTAGCCCTGGCTACCGTCCACCTGTGTCCACTGGGCCGCCCAGCTGAGAGCCTCTGCCTGCAGGCTCATTGCCTGAGACGCATGAGGCAGCACGTGGAGGAGTAGGAGGCTAATCCTGTTAGCGGCCAGGGTCAAGGACATGCAAGATGACCAGACACCACATTACAGTGCAGAGTACCTGCAAAATGATTCCCGATCCTGCATTTTTCTATACTCAACCTCCATTAAACTGAATTTATCACACTTAAGTCATAAATAGGATACAGTCACCACAAACTGCAGGAAAATAAAATGTACTCTTCTTTTCAAATAGGACTGCAGATATGCCTTGATCTATGTGACAAAGTGGCATCATTTGCATTCACATAATCAGTGCCCAATTACATTACACAAAACATTTAAATTCAAATCACTCTCAAGGCTTTTTCACGTGTAGAGTGAGCAGTCCTTCAATCAAGGGTTCTTTGAGCAGAAGAAATAGAAAAGGGATGAAAAAGTAAAAAAAGAATCGATAATTGCCATGGTGCTTATATTAGTAATGCATGTCCCTCTTGTTAAGATGAGAAATGGTCATCAAAATGCTTTTCACGTCTGAGGTGTAGTCAGCTCCACACTCAGAAAACCAGCAGTTTTCATTCTAAGAGAAGCTAGTTCAACAATGGCTTACTGTTAAATTTCATAGTCAGGATAATACCTAAGTCAGTTCACTATTTAAAATGAATTCCCTCACTTTTATTGGCTTGTCTGAGAAAATGGAGCCAGTCAGATAGTCACCACTGTCTGACTGGAAGGCATCCAGGTAGACTAAAGCGGTTGCTCAAAGTAGTTGAAAGGATTTGAGCTGATAGTTGACCCGGGGGCTGTTAAGTAGATATGGGGAACTTACCTGCAGCTCTAGCACCTTGATGCGGTGCCGGTGGTTCCTAAGCTCCTCCTGCAGCTCAGAGATGGTCTCCTTCAGCGTTGCAATCTGCTGTTTCCTCTCCTCGTTCTCATGCAGCCAGTAGGAAACCTCGTCGGTGCAGCGGAACATATCTGGGCATCTCTGCTCGTCCAGCTGAGGCAGCGTGGCCACCAGCCGGCACATCCCATCCTCCATCAGCTGTTAGAAGAACAGGGTTTGGTCAGAAACAACCACCAGCTTCCTGCAGACAGGAAACAGTGTGTAATGTTGTGCTCATATCTCAGACACCCTGTGGTTCTCTCATCTCTGCCCTTTTACCTCTATATAAAGGACTGCCTCTCCAAAGACTGTCAGTTAAACTCCTCAAATGTGCAAATGACACAACTGCGGTGTGTCTCATATCCACAAATGATGTATCCAACTATCAGAAAGAAGTCGAATAACAAGTGGATTCAGTCACAGTAAGGTTCAAAGAACTTGGTGGGATTCACAGAAAAATCAAAATGACAGATATTTCCACTCAATCCATTCAATTTGTGGTAACTATCATCTCCAAGGAGAGCAAGTGGCACCAGGACATCAATCACAATGTCTTAAAAAAAAAAAAAAAAAACGCTCAAATCAGTTTGCTTTCTCTAAGTTCAGCCTCCCTGAACAGCGTTGGTTCTTTTCTACACAATCATATTTGAACTCCCCGCAATTTTGCGGGTTCCCTGCTGCGTCTCTCCAATTCAGAGACAAATTGCAATGTTTTGGTGTTTGTCATCCGGGGTCCCAAAGGCCCTTTTCCATCCAAGTCCATCCACTGCATAAACGCCCACCCAGTAAACTGTATTTATCAGGTCAACATGTCAATAGAACAGGCTTTTTCCTTCCCTCTTCGTCTTGTGATCCTCAAAACCTCCTCACCAGCTGAACAAAAGACGACTGCTTTCACACAACAATCATTTCTGCAGGACTTGCATGAGTCTTTGCACGTTACACAATTCTACACTTTTATTTACCTGTCCAAATTTACTCTGTGGGCTGCAACCATTTATATTATTTAGCCTACATTATGTATTGTGTAAAACTGTAAAAGTAACTATGTCTGTATGTATATTATGCTGTATTTAATTCATCAAGGTGTTTTTCCAGTACGTGTAAAGGTATTTGTCAATGAAACACTATTCTGATTCTGACACTGATTCTGATTCCTCACTCTTTCATAGAGTTGCAACATCATTAAAAAAAAAAAATATTCAGGATGTGCAGTGAGTACCTGGTTGGTGTACTCCCCGCACTGGGTGCCCCCACCGGTGCGCTGGGTGGTGGAGTCCAGACCGTCTGCTTTAGCCTCCGGCACTAAGACGAAGAGGACACAGAGAGCAGGCCACATGCTCCAGCCGGGGGCGCTGGCGGAGGGGAGGAGGGACATGGCCGCTGAGTTAGTCTGACCCTGCCGGCTCAGAGAGAGCGAGGGCGGGTCTGGGGAGTGTCTGCTTCACCATGGGAGGCTCTGCTGTCTCTCCCTGCTGGGAACAAAATGGAGAACATGGATTCAGATTCCTAGTATAAAGTCACATCTAATTCATGACATCTTTAACATATGCTCTCTCTTTCTCTCTCTCTCTCTCTCTCTCTCTCTCTCTCTCTCTCTCTCTCTCCCCCTCTCTCTCTGAGGAG